>JAAAKG020038058.1:0-19170 GCA_010014905.2 Druon quercuslanigerum
AAAGACTGCAGAGAAATTTAAGATTTTAGGGAAATTCAAGGAATTCAGTCTATTTAAATAATTTAAAAAAATTAAATAAATTTTAAGAAATCTGGGGATTTAGGCAAATCAAGACTTTTTAAGAATTAAGAATATTAAAGGATTTCAAAGACTGCAGAGAAATTTAAGATTTTAGGGAATTCAAGGAATTCAGTCTATTTAAATAATTTAAAAAATTGCATAAGTTAAAAAAAAGCTGGGGATTCCGAAAAATCAAAACTTTTTAAGAATGACGATTATTGAAGGAATTTAGAGAATTCAGAGAAATTAAAGATTTTAGGAAATTCAAGGAATTCAGTCTATTTAAATAATTTTAAAAATTGAATAAATTTTTAAAAAGCTGGGGATTTAGACAAATCAAGACTTTTTAAGAATTAAGAATATTAAAGGATTTCAGAGAATTCAGAGAATTCAGAGAAATTGAAGATTTTAGGGAATTCAAGTAATTCAGCAAAATTCAAGTAGTTTTAGGAATGCCGGGGATTCATAAAATTTAAGGAATTTGAGCAATTCAGAATATTCCAAGATTTCAGAGGAATTAAAAAATTCAAAATATGCAAGGAATTCAGAGAATTCTGAATATTTAAGGAATTCAGGATACTCAAAGATTCGTTGTAATTTGGAGATTGCAAGGAAATTCAAGGAATTCGGAAAATTCAGAATATTTAAAGAATCCCGGGAATTCATCAAATTCAAGTAATTTTAGGAATGAGAGGAATTCAGAATATTAAAGTGTTTCAGAGTATTCAAGGAATTCAGAGAATTCTGCATTGATTTTAGAGCATTTGGAAAAATCAGGGAATTCAGAGAATTCAGAATATTCCTAGAATTCATGGCTTTTCGATAAACAAAAGATTTCAGAATATTCAAAGAATATCGTACATATTAATTGTTTATATTTAAAAAATTTACATTTATAATTAATAATTCAGGAATTTTGAAATCCAAAACGTTTACAATTTGAAATATTGTTGCTTCTGGAAACAATATCTATTTTTAAACATTTTAAATAAAAAATTTTTAATGAAAAATAGCATTTTTTTGGTTTTATGTTTTTCTTAAAGAAACTTTTAGGTTTCTTCCTCGGTTTGTTTAAAGAAAAATATTGAACATTTACTAAAGATTGCGCTTCAATTTTCCATACTGTCAAAAGCTGGGTTTTTATAGTCAAGCACCGTACTTTATTCTACTTAATTTCAAAAATATGAAATTGTATATTTTATTTCCTAAATCCAATATTTAAATTAATTATTAAAGATAATTCTGTGATTAAAAAACGCTTCCACGACCCGCGTTAGTATATTCTAATTTTGATTAGAATAATTTTCTCCATGTAAAACGAAAAATTGTATTTTCAAATATCGTGGATTAAAGAGAAAGAGGGGAATTTAGAAAAAAGGGGAAAAGGGATTGTTGAATGTAATGAACATAACTATTCCGCCAAAAACTATTTCACGATAAGGAAGTGTTTGAAATTTTTTCTAACGTATGTCTGACGCCATAGTAGAAGATAGAAATCAGAACGACTCGTATAGTTTTACTAGAGTTGAATGACTTCTATAATAGAATCAAATAGAATTAAGTTTCTCAATGAAACGATCAAATGAACTGATCAAACATCGATTTTATTGATATCTTATAAAATCTTGATTTTATCTAAGTATACGTGTTGCAGAAAAGGTTAAGATACAATTTTGTATAACATGTGTTTTGATAAAATCAATTTTATAATTTTTGTCAGCAACAGAAAAAAACGAATTTTCATAAAAAAAATTTGAATTCAACAAAAAAAAAGAATTAAAAAAAAAGTGAAATCCTAAACTAAAATAGGTTCCTTTTTTTGTAACAAAGTAGTTGAGTTTTCAACAAAAAATATGAATCTTCAAACAATCAAATTAATTTTCTATAAAAAAAGACCAATTTTAAACAAAATACATCAATTTTCAAATAAATCGTTAAATTTGCACAACAAAATTTAATAGTTAAATGTACAGTTAAAGAAAAAATTAATTTTTGCAAAAAAAGGAATTTTTAGCAAAGTACTTAAAGTTTCAAACTGAAAAATAAAAAAATACAGTTTAGCAAAAAAAAGAAAAGAATGTTTAACAAAACAATTAGATATTTAACAAACAAGTTAATTTTCAACTATATAGTTGAGTTTTTTAACAAATCGTTAAATTTTCAAAATCAAAGATATTTTTTATGGACAGGTGAATTTTTAACAAAGTAGTTTATTTTTAAAAGAAGCAGTCAAATTTTAAACCCAAATGATAGATAAAATTGTCAAAAAATTATTTGGAAGGTTTTTATTTTTTTATTTTTTTTTTATTTTATTTTATTTTTTATTTTTTTTTATTTTTACATTTTTTAAGTTTTTCAACTATTTTATGAATAATTCGATTTAGTTTAAAAGAAAGTTGTGAATATTATAACGTTTGAAGAAATTAAAAATATTTTAATACCTTGAATTTAATTTAAATTAATTTGTTACCAAATAGTTGAATTTTTTGCAAAAGAACAATTTTCAAACAATTTGTGGCATTAAAAAAATTAATTGTGACCCAAAAAAAAGGGAATTTTTAGAAAAAAGTTATATTTTGAACAAAAATGATAAATCTTTAACACAAAAAAAGAATTTGATATAAAATGGATTTTGATTTAAAACAAAAAAAAACAATGCAATACAAGCAAAAAAAAAAGAATTTTCAATAAAATAGTCCCATTTTTTGTAGAAAATTATTTGTGTTTTTTTCTCATTCAACTATTTTATGTAATTGAAATTAAGCTATTCTGTTTAAAATTGAACTGTCTTCTAAAAATTTCGACTTTTTGGTTTGAAAATCCAAACTCTTTGGTTGAAAGTGCAACCTGTTTTTGCTGAAAGTTTATTCCTTTTTATTTGAAAATTCGACCATTTGGTTAAAAATTCATATTTTTTGTTTAAAAATTTTATCGTTTTGATGAGAATTATTTGTTTGTTTTTTTTATTAGATTTGTCGTTTTTTTATTTAAAATTTAATTTACTTTTATAAGTAAGAATTTTTCGAATTTTAGATTATTCATTTTTGTTTTAAATTCATGTTCTTCGTTGAAAAATGAACTATTTTGTTGAAAATTCCTCTTTCTTCAAAAATTATTTCTCATTCGAACTAAGAATGTAATTATTCCATTTTTGTTGAAAATTCGTCTCTTTGGATTAAAATGAATGTGTTTTATTGAATTTTTTTTAATCAAATAAATATGCTTCTTTGCAAATTCATCTTTTTCTTAGAAAAATTTATTTAAAAATTTATTGAACTATTTTATTGAAAAATCATATTTTTTGGTTAAATTTAATTGATTTTCATTTAAAAGAAAAATCTACTCTATTAAAAATTCATCATTTTAGTCGAAAATTTACTAAAATTATTGAAAATTTATTTTTCAATTATATTTTATTTTTTTTCGATCTGAAAGTCCAACTATTTCGCTTAAAATGAATGATTAAAATCTCTTCAAAACTTTTAAAATTCCTAAATATTTCTTCATTTCAAACTCAATCAAATCATTTTGGTCGAATATTCAACTACTTTGACTAAAATTAAACTATTTTGTTAAAAAATGAACTGCTTTCTAAAAATTGTATCATTTATTTTGAAAATTAAACAATTTTATGAAAAAATTAACTAATTAGTTGAAAATGAACTTTTTTTGGTTTTTTGCTCAATTGCATTGTTTTTCTTTCAAGTAAAAATCTACTTGGCTAAGCATTATTTCTTAAAAATTTAAAAATTCTCTTTAAGTAATTTAATTTTTTAAGTATAAATTTAACTATTCCATTCTTTAGTAAAAATTCATCTTTTTGTTGCAAATTTAACTATTTGGTTATAAATTAATGTGGTTTAATTAAGGATTGAACTATTTTGTTAAAAATTTGTCTTTTTTTTTAATTCAAAATTTTTTGTTTTAATATAAAAATATATTTTGATTGAAATGTTTAACTAAAAATTAAATTATTTTATTACAAAATCGGGTTGAAAAATTTATTTTATCTCTTTGAATGGACGATTTAACAATTTTATTGAAAATTCCTCTTTGTTGGTTAAATTGTATTGCTTTTTATTAGAATAAAAATCTACTCTCTGAACAATTTATTTTTTGTTAAAAATTTCTCTTTTTCATTAAAAAAAAATGGTGTTTGAACTAAAAAATAAACTCTCATGATTTGCGATTTATCACATCACTTCGGAAACAATTAGGAGACAAAACAGTAAATATTATCATGGCCGATTAGAGTAAAATGCATCTGGGTAGACATCATACTTGTTTTATCAATAAGTAATTGGTACGCGCACGTGCGTACATAATAATGTCGGGACATGATGATTCATTTTATTTTTTCGTTAGAATATTTGTATGCAAATGTGCATATGTATGTGTATGCGCATGTGCATGGGTATGTGTATGTGTGCAATAAGAAGTAAGTACACTTTATAAATCCATGTGTAACCGCAACGTCCTCCACGTGTCGTCGCGGCGTCTCGTGTGTTCCAACGTGAGAACAGGCTAATTGCTAATTGCGCGATACAATCATTCTCATTTTTGTCTATCTTTTTTTCTATCTTTTTTCTATTATTTTTCGTTCTTTTTTTTTACCTTTTTTTCTTTTCTATCTTCTTTTCTCTTTTTTTCTCTTTCTCCATCTTTTATTTTCTATCTTTTTCTATTTTTTTTCTTCTATCGTACTTAAAAAGTGTGTGGAGCCGTTCGAATGATGTTCGTTAAGGATTGTTCGCAATTGTTATTTTTATAATTTTTTTTTTTATTTATATTTTTTTACTTTATTCTTTTTCATTTGTTTTCAATATTTTCTCTTTTCGATCTATTTATATCTTTTTCCATATTTTTCCTTTTTTATCTTTTCTATCCTTTTTTCCTTTTTTCAATGTTTTTTTTCTTTTTGTATCTTTTTTGTTTTCCTTTATTTCTATCTTTCTTATCATATCTTCCTCTGACTTTTTTTCTCTTTCCAACTTTTTCTTTTTTTATCCTTGTTTGTTTTTATTCATTTTCTGTCATTTTTTTCCTCTTTCTATCTTTTTCTATCTTTTTTGTTGTTTTTCTATCTGTTTCTATATTTTTTCTGTTTCAATATTTTTCTATCTTTTTGTCTTTTTCCATGTTTTTTATCTTTCTGCCGTTTTCTACCATTTTTCTTTTCTATCTTTTTTTGTATTTTTTTCTTCTTCTATCCTTTTTTTTTTGTTTATTTTGCCTTATATGTATTCTTATTTTTTTTTCTGTATTTTTTTCTTTTTTGTAACTTATTTTTTCCTATCGTTCTCTCTCTTTCTTTTTCTATCTTCTATCTTTCATTTTAATTGATATCTTTTTCAATCTTTTTTCCTTTTCTATATTTGTCCTTTTTACATATTTTTTCTGTTTTAAAATCTTTTTTAGTTTTTTATACTTTTGTTTCTTTTTATATCCTTCTTTGTTTTCATTCATTTTCTGTCATTCTTGTATCTTTTTTGTTTTTTATCTCTTGCTTTGTTTCTATCTTTTTCTTTTTCCATTTTTTTCTGTCTTTTTGTCTCTTTTCATCTTTCTATCTTTTTTGATTTTTTACCTTGTTTATATCTTTTTTTTGCATTTCTATTATTTTTCGTTTTTCTATAATTTTTTAAAACTTTTTTTTCCTTTTCTATCTTCTTTTCTCTTTTTTTATTTATTTTTTTTTACTTTATTATTTTTTATTTGTTTTTAAGATTTTATCTTTTGTGGTCTATTTATATCTTTTCTCTTTTTCCATATTTTTATTTTTTTCTATATTTTGTTCTTTTTCTATCTTTTTTTCTTTCTTTTTGCATCTTATTCTTTTTCTGTGTTCTGACTTTTTTTTCTTCATATCGTTTTCTATCTTTTTTAATTTTTTTTCTTTTCTATCTTTTTTTCCTATTTTCTATGTTTTTTGTTTTCCTTTATTTTTGTCTTTCTTACCATATCATTCTCTGACTTTTTTTCTCTTTCTATTTTTTTCTTTTTCTATCCTTTTTTATTTTCATTCATTTTCTGCCTTTTTTTCTTTTTCTATATTTTTCTTTTTCCGTCTTTTTCGATCTTCCTCAATCTTTTTTCTCACTTTTTCTTTTTCTATGTTTTTTGTTGTTTTTCTATCTTTTTCTATCTTTTTGTCTTTTTCCATGTTTTTTTTTTATCTTTCTGCCATTTTCTATCATTTTTCTTTTATACATTTTTTTTGAATTTTTTTCTTTCTATCTTTTTTCTCTTTCTGTCTTTTTCTTTTTCTATCCTTTTTTTAAATCTTTTTTTCCTTTTATGTGTTCTTACATTTTTTTCTTTTTGTAGCTTTTCTTTTTCTATCTTTTTCTCACTTTTTCTTTTTCTATCTTATATCTTTTATTTTAATTTATATCTTTTTTCCTTTTCTATATTTTTTCTTTTTAAAAATCTTTTTTAATTCTTTGTTTTCATTCATTTTCTGTTATTCTTGTACTTTTTTTTCTTTCTTTTTATTTTTCCACCTTTTTTTGTTTTTATATTTCTTTCTATATATTTTCTGTTTTATCTTTGTCTATCATTTTGTCTTTTCCATCTTTATATCTTTTTTTTCTTTCTGTCTTCAATGCAAGTATAGTGCGTAGTATACAAATTTTTTATTAAAAATACGAAATCAACTAAAATTACAGTGAGAGAATCAATGATACTGAACGCAGGCGTTTCAAGACAGGCTCTTTTGGAATTCGAAAGTAGACGGGAAAACACTTCCTTTATTTAATGAAGGTGCATTCAATTTAAATTGCTAATTTTCAGTGGAATCTTCACTTCCTCATATTCCGAATTTTTCACATTGTTTTCTCTAGTAACAGATGTTTAATACTTGTAGACTTTTAAAGATCCTAATTTAGTTAGAAATTTATATTTTCAGCTCGAAAATGCAACTGTCTTCTGAAAAATGTATCTTTTTGACTCAAAAATTAAACTGTTAAATTAAAATTAAAAATTTTCGATTCAAAATTTATATTTTTCAGTTGAAAATTCCAAATTTTCTACAAAATTCGTCTTTTTGGATTAAAAACTCAGGAAAGGGCTTTTATGTAATTGAATTTTTCACAAAATAATAAAATGTTCAAGAAATAGTTGCTTTTTAATCTAATTAATAAATTTTTGATGTAGAATGAAAGAAAGATAAAAAAAATTATTTTTATTTTTTTTTAAATTTTAAATATCATTGAAAGTGATTCAAACTTTTTCCTAAACATTTTGAAAACTTTTTTCAAAATAAAAAAAAAAAATTGTTTAAACTTTCAGATTTTGTTCGCAATTTGGAAATCATTTGAAATGTTTAAACAAAAGTAAATTTAGCGTTTTGGTCAAAAACTAACTTTCTTTTAAAAGATACTTTTTTCAGCTTAAAAACTTAACAATTTGGTTCAAAATTCAGCTATTAAGTTAAAAAGCAACTATTTTTTGAAAATTTTATTACTTTTTTCAAATTTAAAATTCGTATTTGTGCTTTGAAATTCAACTGTTTTTGGTTAAAAATTAAACTATTTGGTTGAAAAGAACTTTTTGGAATTATTTGTCTTCAATTACATTTTTAGTTACAAACTATTATTATTTGGTTGAAAATTTTCATTATTTTTTTTAATCCATATTTTTTCATTTTGAAAAAAAGAAGAATAAAATTTAACAAAAAAAGTTGCATTTCCAAGCAAAGAGTTTAATTTTCAAAAGAATTCAGTTTTTAATAAAAGAATTGAAATTTTAACTAAGTAGTTGAATTTTGAACCAAATTTTCGAATTTTCAAAACAAAAAAGATTAAATTTTATGCGAAAACATTTATTTGCAATCAAATATTTGAATTTTCAAGCTGAATAGACGTCATTCTTTTTAAATTCTGATTTTGGAATTTCGGTTTTGGTGTTATAAAAAATAAACTATTTTTATTCACTATTCTTTTTTATTTGTTTTCAATATTTTCTCGTTTTCGATCTATTTATATCTTTTCCCTTTTTTCCATCTTTTTCTCTTTCTATATTTTTCTATGTTTTTTTTCTTTTTCTATCTTTTTATTTTTTTCTGTATTTTTTCTTTTTCTATCTTTTTTTCTTTCTTTTTGCATCTTATTCTTCTTCCATGTTCTAACTTTTTTCTCTTTCTATCGTTTTCTATCTTTTTTTCTTTTTTTGCATTTTTTATTTTCCTTATTAATTAATTTGATAAGAAATACGCACCCATTGCTGTTAATTTAAAATATTATAGTTTGGCTTAAGGAAAAAAGTTGCGAAACGCCAAATGATTAATGTACGCGAATTATCAGTTTACGAATAATAGTTTCTATCAGCATGGAATATTTTGCGTGTAATTTTATTGTAAACCTACTAAGTTATTAGGTATAATTAATTTGAAATTAAATTTTTTTAAATATCAGATTTCGTTTAATTATTAATTTTTTTCGTTTTTGTGAGGTTTCTCGTCAAAATGTATTGCAAAAAAGAACCTATTTTTTATATTTAAATAGATAAATTTTCAACAAAGTAATTGGCATGTCAACAAAATAGGATTTTTACTGAAAAAAATGTTTTCTACCATAAACGAAAGTCATATTTTCAATTTAAAAAAAAATACTTTTCAAGCAATGAATTTAATCAAAAATACGAACTTTTAACAAAATAATAGAATCTTTTTAAAAAGTGAATTTTCAACCAAAAAGTGAAATTTTCAACTTCAAAAAAAAAAAATTAACTACGTTAGGCCGATGCGTGATTAATGGAAAAAGTGAGATATTAATAATTTATAAATATTTATATTAAAATATAATAAATCTATTTAAAGTTAAAAAATATTACCATTATTATATATTATTATTTATTTATATAAACTTTCAAATTTGCCCTCTATGTTTTTGAAACGAGAGAAGTTAAAGAAGGGAGGAACGACTTTAGAAGCAATTAAAATTTAAAGTTTAGAATTCTATGAAATCAAATTTCGCGAATAGAATTAGAAATTAGCATATTTCCATCGAACTGGCTGGTTCTATTTGAGTCTTCCATAACGAGTGTGGACTAAAAAGTGAGGACGAAAAACTTAACTATTCGGTTGAAATATATCTATTTCGGTGATGCTTGATATTTTCGGATTGGAAATTCAACTTTTTTGTAGAAATGTTTTTTTTTTCATTAAAATAAATTGTTGTAAATGGAACTTTAACTATTTGCTTGAGAATTCGGTTTTCTTTGTAGAAATTTTTTTCGAAAAAAACGTCTACGAAAATGCACATACATTATTTATGATATACTCAAATATTTAAAACTGTAGGACGTTTATATTAACAAATTCCATTTTCTCAGGTACCTAAACATTAAATGTTTTATCAGACCGTTTTCCTCAGAATTCTCTATCAAAGGGGTTTTCGGGTCGTTGATGATGAATTGGGAGACAAAATTTTAATTTCCAAAAAGACGGATCAAGTATGGCCAAGTACAAATAAAAAATTCGTTATAATTCTACTAACAGTCACTATGAAGTAGACTCTAAAGTAGACTCTAAAGTAGACTCTAAAGTAGACTTGAAAGTAGTAGACAAAGTAGTAGACAAAGTAGACTCCAAAAGCAGTAGGCTCCAAATGATTAGACAAAGTAAACTCAAAAGAAGTAGACAAAGTCGACTCTAAAGTTAACTCCAAAGGCAGTAGACTCCAAAGGCGTAGACAAGTTAGACTACAAAGACAGTAAATTCCAAGGAGTATATAAAATAGGATCCAAAAGAGTAGATAAAGTAGACTTCAAAGTATACTCCAAAGGAGTAGACAAAGAAGGCTTCAAAATAATAGACAAAGTACACTCCAAAGTAGACTCCAAAGAAGTAGACACAGGATACTCCAAGTGCAGTAGAGTTCAAAGTAGACTTCAAAGGTAGTAGACTTCAAAAGAGTAGACAAAGTAGACTCCTAAGCAGACTGCAAAGGCAGTAGATTCCAAAAAAGTAGAAAAAGTCTACTCCTAAGGGGTAGACAGAGTATACTCCGAAGAAAGTAGACTCAAAAAGAGTAGATAAATTAGAATCCAAGGTAGACTCCAAAGACAGTAGAATCCGAAGACATTAGACTCTAAAGAAGTAGGCACAGGATACTCAAAGTGCAGTAGAGTTCAAAGTAGACTTCAAAGGTAGTAGGCTCCAAAGAAGTAGAAAAAGTAGACGCCAAAGGCAGTAGTGTCCAAAGTAGACTGAAAAGGCAGTAGACTCCAAAGGAGTAGACAATGGTGACTCCAAAGGCAGTAAATTTAAAAGGAGTAGACAAAGTAGACACCAAAAGCATTAGACTACAAAGGAGTAGACAAAATAGACTTCAAAAGCATTAGAGTCCAAAATAGACTTCAAACGCAGTAGAGTCCAAAGTAGATAAATTAGAATCCAGGGTAGACTCCAAAGACAGTAGAATCCGAAGACATTAGACTCTAAAGAAGTAGGCACAGGATACTCAAAGTGCAGTAGAGTTCAAAGTAGACTTCAAAGGTAGTAGGCTCCAAAGAAGTAGAAAAAGTAGACGCCAAAGGCAGTAGTGTCCAAAGTAGACTGAAAAGGCAGTAGACTCCAAAGGAGTAGACAATGGTGACTCCAAAGGCAGTAAATTTAAAAGGAGTAGACAAAGTAGACACCAAAAGCATTAGACTACAAAGGAGTAGACAAAATAGACTTCAAAAGCATTAGAGTCCAAAATAGACTTCAAACGCAGTAGAGTCCAAAGTAGTATAAAAGCTAGGCTCCAAAGAAGTTGAGAAAGTAGACTCCAAAAGAGTAGACAAAGTAGACTCCAAAGGAGTAGACAAAGTAGACTCCAAAGGAGTAGACAAAGTATATTTCAAAGACAATAGAGTCCAAAGTAGACTTTAAAGGCAATAGACTCGAAAGTACTGTCCGCTTTCTGAATAGTACGAGTTGTCAGTCCCCCCCCCCCCCCATTATTTGTGCTATAAAGCATTAATCAGGTGCATAGTCTATTTTCGAAAACATTGCAGTGTCGCTATTTAGAGAGACTGGATTGAAATGCCGGTAAATAAGTATTCTAAATAGGCTCCAAACGCGTAGACAAAGTAGACTCCAAAGGCAGAATTGAAATTGGTGATCAGCGACCCAAAAAACCCTTCGATCAGGATTTTTGAGGAAATCGTCTGATAAAACGTTTGGTGCTAAGGTACCTCATACAGTGGAGTTTACTGATATAAAAAGTCCTACAGTTACGAATATAGTGAGACCCTTCAGTAGCCGTCCCTTCTTTAGTCCTTCCGAGAATTGACGTCGTGCCGCAGGTGGACGTAACAGGAGCTGCGCGGGGTCTGCGGTTGCCACTCAGTCTAGCACTCAAGCGTCAACAAACAAAAGCTAAGCGAGCTCTAACAGGTTTGCTCCCACCAACCGTCAAAACAAAAAACCGGCGCAATAGACGAGTTTCTCTGAATGTGACCATATCAAAAATCATATATGTACATTTCCGTACATTTTTTAAAGAAAAAATTCGATTCTGTTGGCTTGAAAATTCAGCATTTTTTAATGCATTTTATTTTCTCAAAGCACCTTATAAAAAGAGTGTTTCTGCTTTGCTGGGTATAAAAATAAATGCCTTTTTTTCCTTTTTTATTGAAAATTCTATTAGTTTTTTAAAAATTCAACTGTTTTGTAGAAGAGACTACAAACTATCCTAAATTGCTGGCTAATTCTGAAAAGGAGCTACGTTTTAGTGCGAATTTAAATTTCGGAATTCTATGATATTAAATTTACTGTTTAGCGAATAGAATTATAAATTAGCATATTTCCGTCTAACTGGCTAGTTCTATTTGATAATTCCATAACAAGTGAGGTCTCAGGCCGGAACTCCTTTAACATGACATAATAAGTGGAACTTTCCAACATGTATAAACGTTCTGTCCGCTATAAATGAAAGCAAGCGCCTCTGATTATTTCGACATTTGTAACGACTAACGGCAGATGAAATGACGAATATCTCGTATAAGAATCTCTTGCTCGCCTAACACTACGCGCACGTGTCATTCCCCGTGGGCGGTCGCGATTCGACGTAAAAACAAATGATTTAATTACCCTTTTTTGAGTCCATTTTAAACCATTTTCCCTTTTTCCCAATTTTGAACCACATTCTCCCCTTTTAAAGTGTTTAGAGTTTTCGAGAAAAAAAATTTCAGGACTTTTATAGGTAAATTAGTTTTTAGAAAAGTAGATCATTTTTTGATTAAAAAAAAAAAACAATTTTCTACAAAACAGTCCAAATTTCATCTCGCAAATATTAACAATCTATCAAAAAGATTAATGTTCAACAAACTCAATTAGTTTTCAACCAAAAAGATTAATTTTGAATAAAAATAATGAATCTTATAAGAAAAAAAAAGAATGAGCAGAAGTCCCTGAAAATCAAATTAAGAATCCAACGACTAAATTTGGACAATCAGCATAAAATGTTCCCATTTCGATCTGAAAAAAATCCTCTTCTTGCCTAAAAAAGAAAAGGAAAAGAATTTCTCCCCCTGGAAAAAAACAAAAAAGGGGAAAGAAAAAATGAGATGGACACCATCCAAATCCCCTTCCCTCTCTCTCTTTTTTTTTAAATTCTCATCTATAAATAATTTTTTTTTTCCATTTTTCTTTCGTCAAAAAAAAAATGTTTTAAATTAATCACCGACGTTTCGGCACTCATACACCTTATCATGGCAAATAAAAAACGTTTTATTTGCCTTGATAAGGTTGCTGTATGAGTGCCGAAATGTTGGTGATTATATTAAAAAAAATTTTTTTGGTTTGATAAAAAAAAGACAAAAGAAAGAAGAAAAAAAATTATTTATAGATGAGAATTTTTTTTTAAAAGGTTGCCTTCTCATTTTTTCTTTCCTTTTTTTTATTTTTTTCAGGGGGAGAAATTCTTTTTCTTTTCTTTGTTAGGGAAGAAGAGGATTTTTTCAGATTGTAATGGGAAAATTTTGTGTTTATTGTCCAAATGTAGTCGTTGGATTCTTGATTTTATTTTCAGGAAATTTTGCTCATTAACTTGATTATTGGACATTAATTAGGATTTTAAATTTGATTTTAATCTCATTTAAGATTCTTCAATTAAAAAAAAAACGAATTCAAATGTATGCAAACAAAAATTTGACCGAGTTATCGAATTTTTAGGTAATTTAAGTTCAATTTTCAGTGAAATAATTAAAGTGATAAATTTTAAACCATTTTTCGAATTTAAAAAAATATATTAAATTTAAACCAAAAACAGCTGGATTTTCTGCGAGAAAGATTTAATTTTCAGCAAAATAAAAAACTAAAAAAAAATGAATCAAAGAAAAACTAAATCTTCGATATTTTAAGAGGAAAAAAACGAATTTTCAACAAAAAAAAAACAATTATACTAAAGAGTTGCATTTAAAAAAAATAGGTAAAGATTTAAACCATTATTTGAATTTTCATACTGAAAAGATATATTTTTAACCAAAACGACGAATTTTCATCCAAGAAGATTAATTTTCTACAAAAAAGAAGAATTTTTAACTATTTTTGATTTTTAGATTATTTTTCTCAAAATTCGACTATTTTGTTAAAGACTTATATTTTCCGATCGAAAATTCAACTGATTTGTTAAACATTCGTCTTTTTTGTTGGAAGTTAATTATTTTTAATTGAAAAGTCAATTAAGAAGAAATTTTAATTGAAAAAATTATATTTTTGCATTACAATCAACTTTTAATAAAAAAGCAATAAATTTTCTACAAAACAGTCCAATTTTCATCTCGCAAATATTAACAATCTATCAAAAAGATTAATGTTCAACAAAGTCTGTTCGTTTTTAACCGAAAAGATGAATTTTGAATAAAAATAATGAATCTTATAAGAAGCAAAAAATAATTTGAATGAGTTATCGAATGTTTAGCTAATTTAAGTTCGATTTTCAGTCAAATAATTAAATTGTTAAATTTTCAACCATTTTTCGAATTAAAAAAATATATTAAATTTAAACCAAAAACCGTTCCATCTGCTGCGAAAAAGATTTAATTTTCAGAAAAATGATGAACTAAAAAAAAGGAATCAAAGAAAAACTAAATCATCGAATTTTCATCCAAGAAGAAAAAAAGAATTTTTAGCTATTTTTGAGTTTTAAATTATTTTGATCAAAATTCTACTATTTTGTTAAAAACTTATATTTTGCGGAAGAAAATTCAACTGATTTATTGAACATTCGTCCTTTTTGTTAAAATTTATATATTTTTAATTGAAAAATCCATTAAAAAAAATTTTTAATTGAAAAAATTGAATTTTTGCATTAGGATCCATCTTTTTTAGTTAAAAATTCAATTTTATGTATTTTTTCAAATTTTTTTTTGGTTGAAAAATTTATTTTTTTGGTTAACAAATTATATTTTGGTTTTAAAAATTTAACTCTTTTGTTTCAAATATTATTAGAAAATTTATTTAAAAAATGTAACTTTGGTTTAAGCCAGAATATTTTGAAAATGAGTAAAAATGAAATTTTTTAAGATTTTGATTTTGATTGTAACAAAGCATTTTTTTTAGTTTTTCTTCTTAGCTCTTTTTTTTAATTGTATCCTAAACATTCAGTACTACAATTTGGTACTTAAAACATGTTTTATTTTCGTAATTAATTAATGTAGTATGCACGATATACAATAAAATATTATTCGAAGAGGCACAAAAGATTTTAAAAATTTTTTCGTTAAATTTAAAATATTGAGAATTTACTAATTTGAAGATTTTACTGACTTCTGGATTTTTTTTTAAATTTAAGCTTTCGAAATTTCTGATATAAAAAACTCGTTAATTTGAAATTTTTGAATTTTCCCAATCGCGGATTAAGCGGATTGCTAAACATTTGCTAGCAATTTTTAAAATTTATTTTGCCATTCAATTCAAGTAGATAAAATATTGCAATAATCACACTAAAATTATGTTTTTACGTGTTGTCGTGTGAGGCAGAAATTATTCTAAATAATTAATTATCTAAATACGAAAAACGAATTTTGATATTAGAAGGATAGCCAATTAAAAAATCACCAATAAAAACAAAAAAGTTATTTTTCATTATAGGATAACTACACAAATTAATTCGTTTCTTAAAAAATCGCATTAAAATTAAAATAACTATTTAAAGACGAAATAAAATTCTATTCTCAAACGAAAGTTTTCCTGAATTCTGGACAAAAAATTTGATAAAAAAATTATGAAGATTCGAGAAAATAGATGTGGATGTTGAGAATCTGCGGATTACAATAAAAAAATTCAATTATCAGCTAAAATAAAATATCAGAGCATTTTCCTAAAATATTAAGCATCTGGAAAACAAATGCTGTGTTAAAGGTGTAGCCAATTACACAAAAATTGAACGAGAATTTTAAGATAAAAATTGCATTGATTTTTTTATTCGACTTTCGATAGAGGCTCAAATTCGAATTTTCAATTTGTTGCAAAAAGAAAACCATCAAAAACAATTATTCTCATACGAAAACATCGCAATAAATTCCAGAAAGATCAGTCCTAAAAGTATGGAAACGGAAATTATCGCTAAGTTTAAATTGTAACTAAAATATTTAGTTAAGAAGAGATAAGAAAACTGTTGATCTACTTCTAAATTGCCACAATTTAACTTACAAACGTAACAAATGGGATTTTTGATCAAATATACGAAAAATGATGTAGGTTTAATGATAATTGATTAATGATTAATGATTAAAAATTCATCTTTCAGTTTAAAAATGATATAAAATTATGCTTCGGTGATACTATGGGCAAACAAAGTTTGACGCACAACAGTTAGCCAATTTCACGAAAATCGTTAAAAAAATTTAAGAAGCTTGTTATTATCAGTTTTAAAAATAAATTTTGCAATGCGATTATAAAACGAACTTTAAAAAAATTAAATTTTCGTTTTTTAATCGCTATGGAAATTATTTAATCGCAAGCAAACATAACAATTCTCGATAACAGAATATGGCACATTTTTTGGCTACAAATCCGAAATAATAAGAATATAGCTACATATAATTTATATTTATTTAACGATAATAATGTGAAGAAATGTCAATGCTAACATTTTAACCAAAGAGTGAATTCTAAATTTTAAATAATTTTTAATATTTGGAAATAAATATTTTTTTTACTAATTAAGAATTTATTTAGTTTTAAGTTTTAAAGATTTAAATCTATGCTGAAAAAAATCGAGAAAATTCGTCTTTTTTGGTAGAACAACAATCTTTTCAATTGAAAATTCAACTACTTGGTTAGCAGTGTATTTTCAAATGTTTATAACAAATTTTGTATTGAGGATAAATTTCTAAATGTTAGAATTTCTTTAATAATTGGAAATAAGTATGTTTTATTTATTTATATTTTATTTTCAAAAAATAAGTTTTAAGTTTTGAGGATTTTAAAACGTGTCAAAAATGGAAGATTCGTAGACTTTTTATAATTTCGCAATATTTACACTAAATTGTGTAAGCCTTAATTTATTTTAAAAGATAATAAAACGGTGTGAAAACATTAGGCAATAATTTATATCTCGAGAATATTTGAAATAAATTAAAACAAAATGTATTTTTTTCGTAATAAAATTTCGTAAGATTCCTTGAAAAATGTAAAATAATTACTTAATTTAAAAAATGAATCTTATTTTACAAAAGAATTGAAAAATTTAAAAATATTTCCTATGGAATTACGAAAAAGATTGTAGAAGATTTTTGTTGGAAATTTATTAAAAAAGCAATTTGTTGAAAATGAAACTTTTGTGGTTGAGTATTAAAATATTTTGCTGAAAATTAGTCTTTTTTGAATGAGTTGGTTTTTCCATATAATTTAAGAATCAAGCTCAAATTCAAATATTTCTACTCACGAAGAAAAATCCCAAATAAGAAAAGAGAAAAGGAAAAAGGAAACTTTGAATTATTATCCTTATTTTCATCGAATTTTCTTTATTTTTGTTTCATTTTAATCTTTTTTCATTTTCTAAAAATATTTTCTTTTTAAATAGCGGAGAAATTTTTTGCGAAATATCATTAAATTGCGGAGGGACTTTTTATAGATCTTTTAATTATTATTAAAACGGATTAAATTATTAAATTAAAAGAAAAAACTTCAAAGATTGCGGTAAATTTCAAATTTTTTCTACAACTTTCCTAAATCATGTCAATAGTTGAAATCGAGGTACAAAATTCTTGAATTTTTGAAAAACTTTTCACGTAATATATCCTTTTTAAAAAATCAGAATTATGTGTATCTACGAGAGGTGATTCAATGTGAAATTGCATCAGCTTTTGAAACGTTCGATTAGTTTTGTAATTGAAGATTCATAGTTTTAGTTGAATATTCATTTCTTTAGTAGAAAATTCTTTTTTTATTTTTTTTTACTGAAAATTAGTTTTTTTAGATGAAAATTTAACTAATCTATTTTTGTTAAAAGTTGGTCTTTTTATAAAAATTTGATATTTTTCTGGATAAACGTATGACTGTCTGATTGAAAATTAACGTGTTTTGGTTGAAAAATTACCAATTTTCTTCTAAATTCACATTTTAGGGTTGAAAATTTGTCTGTTTTGAAGAAAATTCGTACTTTAACAAAAGTTAAACAATTTGCTTGTAGGTAGAACTGCTTTATTAAAAATAATATTTTTAGTTAATGATTTATTATTTTAGTAAAAAATGTAATCTAAATTAAGTTTATTTTAAATGTATTTGTTGAAAAGTTTAATTAATCGGGGGAAAATTTAACTATTTTGTCGAAAGTTTGTTCTTTTTATTGACATATATTTTTTGTTATGAAAATTAATGTCTTTAGTTGAAAAATCGTTTATTTCGCTAATATTTTTAATAATTAGTAAAAAGTTAAAATATTCCGTCAAAAATTCAACTTTCTCATTGAAATTTAGTTTCTTTTATTGAAAATTATTTTTTTCAATGACAATTAATGATTTTGGTTGAAAATTGAATTATTTCGTTAAAAATTTAACTGTTTTTATCATTCTTTTACTTTGGCATAAAAGTTCAGCATGTTGAATAAATTAGGTAACTTATTTATTGGGGGGTTACGTACATTTAAAAAAAATTCCTTCTTGGGAAAATTTTATTTTTTGGTTGATAATTTAGCTTTGATTAAAATTTAATTTGACTTCAAAATTCAATAATTTGGTAAAAAGAATATTTTGTTTGAGAATTCTACTAGTTTTTTATTCATTCGTCTCTTTCAGTTAAATTCAACTGTTTCGTAGAAAATTCTTTTTTTCTGTGAAAATTATTTTTTGAACGATATTAATTTTTTTAAATTGAAAATTCATTTATTTCGTAAACCTTTTTTTTTAAATATTTTGGTAAAATGGTAAACTTTTTGGTAAATTATTTAAAGTTTTTGTAAAAACTTCGTCGCTTTTGTTCAAAGTTATTTTTTTATGAAAATTGAATATTTTGGTTGAAAATTAAATTTTCTCGTTATAAATTTAACTGTTTTGTGGAAATATTGTACTTTTCTTGAAAATTCAGCATTTCTTTTGTGTCTGGGGGGGGGGGGACGTCGATTTTTATTGAAATTGTTTTCCTTCTTAAACAATTTTTTTATTTGGTTGATAATTCAACTTGGATTAAAATTAAATTTGAATTGAAAATTCAATAATTTGTTTAAAAATATATTTTGTTTAAGAACTAAAATAGTTTGTTGAAAATTCGTCTCTTTCAGTTAAATTCAACTTTTTCGTAGAATAATTTTTTTTGGTGTTAAAATTATTTTTGGAACGAAAATTAATTTTTTTAATTGAAAAATCATTTATTTCATGAATCCTTTTTTTCATAATTTGGTATAATTTTAAATTGTTTGGTGAAAAATTTAAAGTGTTTGTAAAAAATTTGTCCCTTTTATTCAAAGTTACTTTTTTTCAAATCAATTGAACATTTTGATCGAAAATTAAATTTTTTCTTTATAAATTCATCTGTTTTGTGGAAATCTTGTACTTTGTCTTGAAAATTCAGCATGTTAAATAAATTCCCTTTTATGGGGGTCCCTTATACGATGCCTCCCTTCAATTATACTATTTCGTTGAAGATTTCAATAAGTTTTTGAAAATTTTGTTGTTTTT
>JAAAKG020038069.1:0-19169 GCA_010014905.2 Druon quercuslanigerum
GTGTACCAAACATTATGGAATTCAGAGAGCAACTTAATATTTTGGCCAGATATTTGGATTTTCCGCCAACTGTCAATCGTCGTTAAAGACTCAAGTACGGATTTTTTATAATGAAGGTAGGTGAATTTAGGTTGTTGGTCGAAAATTTCAACGAGAATCAAGAATATATATTAAGTTAATAATCGCCTTTTTTGATTTCATATACAATTCCAGCTTCTTTAAGGATATCAATGAACGAGAAATTCATTGTTAAAATTATAATGCTGCGTAGAAATATAATGCTGCGTAGAAATAAAATTTTCTAAATAGAAAAAAAAGGAATCAATAGTAGAACTTAATTTTATGTCTTTCCTTTATTACATTGATACTTTATTCTGAAAATTAAAAATTATCTACTCATGATGTTTTTAAAAATACTGACCATCTGAAGCAGTTAGTTCCTGCATCCCCTTTAAAAGAGGATGTGAAGATTTTTTGGGATTCCGAGATGTTTGTGAGCTTATTTCTGTAAAAAGGCAAGAAAAATAGATAAAGTTAAATGAATCATCAATTTTCTAAATTATTAGGGACTCAAATTTACTGATAGTGCATTCTCTTTTGTTAAAGCTCTTTCGGCCTTAACGAACACCTTTCCATGGCGTATTGTAGAAGCAAAAATAATTAAAAGCCAATTTCAAGGTCGCAATCCGATCGGATAATTTCATTAAATGTAAAAGAAACCTATAGATATATCAAAATTAAAAAAGAGAAGTAAAATACAAATGTGAAATTGAGTAAAATTTTCATATTTATTGAAATAATAAGAAGGCAATATTTTATATCTGAATAGGATACATCATTTTTACTAATATAATAAATTTAAACATTTCTATTTTAGAATGAAATAAAGTCTTATTTGCTCCCATCCTCTATTTTGCCTTAAATTTAATTCTGTTAAAAATATATCTAATGTAATCTTTTCGCATTAATAAAATCAGCATGGAATTTAACCGAAATAATTAGTGGATCAAAAAAGAATTGAGATTTATTATTCTTACAAACTATAAGTAATTGATATTGAAGGAGTTAAACTTAAATTAGTTAAATGTATACTTCTCTAAGTGAGCTATCATGCGAGTTTTATTCGAGAGAAGAAATTTGTTTTCTTCTTTCAAAAATTTAGGTTCAAGTCAAGTACTGTATTTTGTTTTAAAAAATTTTAAAAATAAATAGTTATTGAAACAAATAAGTTATCCGTAAAAACAATGATATTTAATAAAAATAAAAAATTAAACATTTTAAAAAATTCCTAGTTTAATTCGCTCTTTAAAATTTTGCAAATAAACAAATTATATGCTTCATAAAGTTATGCAAATGAGAAATATGTTTTGCAAAACAGTGTTTGTTGTAACAATTACTTGTGATGCATTATAATATTATTATTGTGCATAGCAATTTTCGGTTAGAATAGAGGCAGACTGTTACGGGGTTTTGCATCATTTTTTAACTGGCTTCTGATTATTTATTTAGATCGAGATATAAATTGTTAGATTCGAAAAAAATAGTCTTTCGAACAACCGATTATAATTTATAACAGAATTTTCTATGAATAATGAATAATTTTAATTGAAATTATTGAAAACAGTCATATTATGCATTTCAATGTAGGGAGCCCGGAGCATATAGCGAGGATGCGATGCGGAGGCATCGAAGATTTAAATTAGTTGTTGTTTAAGATGGAGATGAAAAGAATGAAGGAGGGAGAGGCATGGTAAAGGAAAGATTTAAATTGAAGATGAATTGGGTGTTAAAAAATGGTAAATATTGTCAATCGTAGATAAGTTTTAGGTACTAGCGACCGAGGCAGAGGTTGGCAATGCGAGGAAAAGCGGCAAAGTGGGGGTATACGTACGAGGCTAGGAGAAGCGAGAAGGCTATAAGAGCAAGCGGTCTTAGAGATCAGGTGCGGATGGATGTTAGCTTTTAAGAGTGACTTCAGACGAGTTCAGAATTTTCGGTCGAAAATTTTTTTAAGGCCAGCAGGCCGAAACATAGACGTGTATATATTGTCAATAAAAATCTGCCTGGCCACATTCTCATCGCGCACTAGGCGAGCGGCTCACTTTAGCCGCATAGATTACCGCGGCTAAGGCGCTTCTCTGTTGGATCTCTCGCTCTGACATTTATTTTTTGCAGTTGCAAAGCTTGAATGAAACTTTAATAAAAAGATATCATTTAGATGTCAGTGGTTATATGCGTCTTCAAATTTTGATTTTTTACCTAATAAGTATAATTTAAGATTAAATTTCTCAAAGCTTTGTAGGCTTTGAGGTACACATGCTCACCATGACACTAGCGCTTCGCGCTTGATATTTTCTAAACCACCTTAAAATAAATAAAAAACTGCAATCCTTTTTTTATATATTTTTCTTTATCTCCAGTTTTTGTGCTTAATATATGAATTTAATTTTTATATAATTATTCATCGATAAAGCAATGTATCCTGCAAGTCTTCTTTTAGATGTTTACGTATCTTGCATCTTAAGGCGTAATTTCGGAATTTTTGATTTTATACATACTTCTTTCTATAAATAGAACAAAGTAACGAATCCTATTGAAAAATGGTTCAAAGAAATTTTGCAAAAGCTGTAATTTCTCTTTAATATTTTTTTTTGTGTTCTGCGTCATTTGGTTCCAAACTTGGATATTATGGTTTCAAATTTCGTACAATTTCAATAATTTCTTAATCATAAATTATAAGATTGTTATTAATTATATTAAAGTTGTATCTCTTTTTAAGTAAAGAACTTTTGTCAGTCAATTTGTTTTCCTACTTTTTTTTGCGTTTTCACAAATTTTTTATTTTTAGTTTTAATGAAATTTTAATGACTAAAACCAAACTACGTATCCCATCAAAAAGTTAGTTAGACAAAATTTACAGATGTGTTTTAGGTTCACAATCTTTGTCTGCTAATTTTTTTCGTAACTTGTTTCTTTTACAATTTTCAGAAAATCCAAAAAACTGTTACAATAATCTTGTGGGGCGATATTGAAAATGCATTCTCATTGCGTATATCACACATTATATGATAAACCAGTCGAGAAATTTACCGCGAATGTAAGAAAATAGCTCTATGCAGGTATTTATTAAATTGCTTTAAACTATTTTTATTAATAACTTAAATCTAAAAAAAAAATTGTGTTCGAATTTGAAGAGGTACTTCGCTTTGTGTTATTTTTAGCTAAATCCACGATTCGGGGACAGAAGGTATTTTTTTATGAAACTTTAGGGGAGTGTTTTTGTATCTCAAAATAAAGTTTTCATTGTTATTAGAACTTCGTGCAAACAACTTTTTTGTTGATACTCCCTAATGTTTTTCCTTATTTAAGGCTCATCATTTTTACAATGTTTTCTGAATGATTTCAATTTTCTGAAGAAGTACTCTGTTGAAAAGTAGCACATGCAAGACCTCAAATTTGTGTAAGTAATTTAAAGGCCATTGCTTACCTAGGTTTAAAAATTTAAAAAAAATTTTTTTTCTTAAAATTTTTTAAACAATCAAAAAGGAATGTTTCTCAATTCAGCAGTTTATATCCCTAATTGAATTATCAAATATCTCAACTAATCAGATTACTATTAATTTTACTTAATCAAATTGGTGCTTACTTAGTGTAAATAATTTTGTCAATCTGAGTGAAACAGCAATTTTCTATGGAAAATATGAAAAATATACAACCGAAAACGAAACTCATGTTATCAATTTCTCAAGATAGCCTTCTTATTGTTTCAATAGAATTAAAAATGCTATATCATCATCATATATCATTATATGATATCATTATTAATATGCTATATCATTGCTATATCATTATTACGTCTCAATAAATAATAGTGTTTTTCACTAAAATGATCTGAAAGTGAGTTTATAATGATTTAAAACTAGATATGATGCATTTTTGCATTTATATATTATTTTCTTTAACGATCTTTTGGCAACCATATTTTTTCTTATCAGTTATTATTGATTTTAAAAAATTTGTTTGTTTCGTAAACATTTTAGTTCGGAAATTTTTCTTAGTCGGGAATTAATGAAATTGGTAACTAATAAAATTGATGATATTTTCGAAAAAGAAAATATTTCAAACATAAAATCTTGAACATTATAAAATTACCAATAATTTAAAATTTTATAATTATAATATTCCCCAATTTTTATTTTAATACAAAAATTTGTAATGTGTAAACTGTTTCTTCCTTATTCTCTTATTACAAAGTAAATCATATTCGCTAATAAGAAGTTTTCTAAAGTAAATCCCACATTTTTTAAGTCAAAATTATTAGTAATTAAAAATTTATTATAATGAGATATATTATATGATTTATCGAAATAATATGTTCGAATACAAAAAAATATTTGTTTTGTTATTTTTCTTCTTTATATTTGTTTAATTGCCAATAAAAAAAGAATAATTTTCATCAAAATACATTCATTTGTAACAAAATAGTTGATTTTTCAAATGGAAGCGATCAATGCATCATCCAAAAAGAAAATATTAGTTAAAAAATTAATTCATAACAAACAAAAATAATATAAAACAAAAGAGTTACATTTTCAATCAGGCAGATGAATTTTTAACTACAAGTCTGAATCATCAACCAATAGGATTAATTTTCTAACGATGGTGTAACATTTTTAACTCTTTTGAAGATATTGCCTTTTGATTGCTTGGCAAAAGTTAAATGAAAAAGTTTACTCAGGATCATACATGATAATTAAAAAATGTTGTAAAATTTAAAAACTTGCATAAAAGATATTTTTAATCAAATAAAGCGATGGTGTAACATTTCTAATTCTATTTTATTATTTTCTCATTTTTCATAGAAAATTGCGATTATTTAGCAAACTTTGCAAGTATGAATTGTTTTGGATAAGAATAAACCATAGAATCAAAGCACCTTACTTTTGCATTGTAGGTTTTTTCATATGAAAAGTATACCTTGCGCTATCTAAATCGAAATTTTTAAACCTTTACACACCAGTACTAAAATTTTACAGATAGAATTAGCGAAAAGTGGGCTGCCAAAGATTAGTAAAAAATGTATAGTTTGATTATTCAAGAGAATTTCCTAATTTAATAGTGAAAAGACAACTGCAGTTTGCGGATTGTGAATTCTCTTTTGTTAAAACTTATTTTTATTTATCAAGCTCTTTCTAAACATAGGGTTCAAATTTTATTTTAAAAGATTAATTTAATATTTGTTTTTCATTTTGTGTTAAATTTTACTCATGGCTATCCTGAAAATTGTATATCTTTCAAAAAGTTTATATTATTACAATTCATAATATGCTTTGCTATTGAAACAAAAACATTTTTATTATCTTATTTAAATATTAAAAAAAAGTGCATTCTATTAAAAAATATATTAAACTTTATATTGCAGCTTGTGTCGTTTTTCCATAAATTTATTTTTATTTATTTTTAAAGTTATTTTTCGCATCGGAGCGCGTAAAGAGAACACGTGTCAGGATAACTACAAAATATTAATATTTACACATATTCTGACCTTAAAGTGCAATAGTAATTGTATTTTACTAAGTTTTTTAAACAATATTTTTAATGAAAATGAACGTTTGAAGCAAATGATTAACATCACCAACTACAAACATTTCCTATTATCACCTCATATTGAAGTTATTGTAGATTATTTCTTAATTTTTAGTATTATTTATAATATTATTGTAAAAGTATGGTATTATTAATGCTGTTATTGCAGCTATAATAATAAAAGTATCAATAATATTTATGATTGTTAATTATACTCGTTTGTACACCACTAATACAGTAAGGTAAATGGCTCAGTTTTTTCCTCTTGTTTGCCCACTACTCCTAGTCCAAATAAATTGATTTGTAGATTAATTGATGAATTTATTGATAAAGGAACTAATTTTTGAATTTATCTTTTGTTGTACATCTTTTGATGTTTTTATTCCGAAAACTTTTCGTCCTTTTCAAATTCTCAGTGGACTACAAACGCAGCATCAGGATAGCATTTAATTAAAACTTACTATCAGATTGAAACTCGATGTGGTGCTGAAAAGAATAGGGAAGAATGGGCCTGAGAGAAAATCACGAATGCCCTCACTCTAGTCACGACGACAAAAGATCCTGCTCCTAAGGCTATTCTCAAATTTACCTTCTGAACATATGGCTTCAGGAAGAAAAGAAATCGAAGACACTATTCGCAAACTATTATAAACTCAGAAAAAAGAGGATTTAACTGAAGAAGAAGAAGAACCATAAAAGTACAAATATGAAAATAAATATATCAAAAGATGCACCCGAAAATTAATTTTTTTATCAACAACTTTATCAATCTATACATACACACATTTATACAATCTATACAATCTGTACATCCCTTTAGGTGGTTTGGGCCTATTGGGGAAACCACAAGAAAAATGAAACGAGCCATTTCCCTAACTTCGTGAGGGTTGTGGAAATCACCACAATTAACAATAATACTTATTACATTATTTTATTAATTAGGCAGTAAAAGGAGAAATAAAAGTACAATATTAGAATAATATTATTACTTATACCACTAACAATGAATAATTATTCGATATTTACTTTATTTAAGGTGATAACAGGGCATAAATGCACTGTTTAAAAATAAAGTGCACATAGCATAGAACTTAACTCAGAAAAAATTTATTTGTCAAAGATGTGTCTCGAACAACATTTGGATTAAATGTTATCCGATATACTTTCTACACTGAATTTCTTTCTTTGAGGATGCACGAAACAGGAGATATTTCAGAAAAAGCGTATTTTGGGCGTAATTTTTAGAATAGCAGCAAAACTCAAAGGGGAGGTATTTGTCAAATATTATTAAAAGTATTAAAAGGATTAAGGTTGACGCCACATAAATATTTCCTCTTCAAACTTGCATTATTTGATGTATTATTTGACCCACATAATCTAAAAGAAATTTTATTCGAGACAGCAAAGCGATTTTTCCGAAATTGTTGAAAGCATGCTCTAATACAAAAATTAAATCAAAATTTATTTTTTATTTTTGAGCCACTTTTTCAAACATTTCAAGTTTTAAATTGCATTGAAATGCTTAGGAAATTAAAACTACATTTGCGGAAAACGTTAAAATTCGTTTAGCTGTTTGGGAACCATGGCGTCTTCGAAAAAATCGGACCTCAAAAAGGAAAATTTTGTAAATCCTTTATATTTGAAAATTTTTTAGAATCACGTTTGAATAAACACTACACTAATGGAAAAGTAATGTTTTACTTAGATTGATTTAAATCACTTAAAACCCTCACTACTCTGATATTCAGAAAATAAAACAAAAGTTCTCATAATTTAAAAATATTTCAATGTATTTCGGAGAAACACAAATAGAATTTAAGAAAAGTTTTAGAATGGATGAGAGGGGACTAAATCGAAATAATTATTGATTTTGGTAAGCTTAATATATATTAAAATGATAGAAGTATTGTATTATTAAATTTACCCATAGAATCAACGATGATCACCAAAAAGCTAAGAAATTAAGTAAAAAACATCCTCATCTCACAAATTATAGTCATGAATATTTTTTCCAGCGTTTTTTTACATTCATTAACATCCTTATTATAATTATTATTATCGTTACTCTCATTTTATTTTGAAACTGTTGAGGTGATACAAAACTTGTGTACCTACACACTAAAAACTTTGCTGACAAAAAATAGAAAAATTACAATCATTTGACTTTCAAGAATAACATTGTATCTCCTAGCGACATTGGAAAGGTAAAAAATTACTAAAACCATTTTTGCACTGGTCACTTTTTACGTGAAATTTCCCGCTCTTTTCAAATGCGCAGTCAAAAATCGGGGTTCTCATTTATGAAAAGAGTCTTACCTCCATTTGACCTTGAAAATTGATCTGAAGGTCAAATTGACAAATGTCCTCCTTGGTCCCAGTTAACCTTTGTATTAACCACTTCTTTGTAGATAAAGTATTTTAGAAGATATCTGGGCGTTTCTCAGACATTTGACCTTAATTTTTTACTTTTTTAGGTCACAAAACCCATTTTTCTACAAGTCATTTTTGACGTGAAATGTCCAGCTCTTTTCAAATCCGCAGTCAAAAACCAGGGTTCTTATTTAAGAAAAGTTTCCTACCTCAATTTCACCTTGAAAATTGACCTCTAGGTCAAAATTGATGCGACAGTCAAATGTCTTCCTCGGTGCTGGCCAACCTTTGTCTTAACCATTTCGTCGTAGATAAAGTATTTTTAGAAGATATCTGGTCGTTTCTCAGACATTTGACTTTAATTTTTTACTTTTCGAAGGTCACAAAAAACAGTTTTCCGCAGCTCATTTTTGACGTGAAATTTCCGGCTCTTTTCAAATCCGCAGTCAAAAATTAGGGTTCTTATTTAGGAAAAGGGTCCTACCACAATTTTACCTTGATCATTGACCTCAATGTCAAAATTGATGGTCAGAAAAGTGTCCTCCTCGGTCCGGGTCAACCTTTGTTTTAACCACTTCTTTGTAGATAAAGTACTTTAGAAGATATCTGGGCGTTTCTCAGACATTTGACCTTAATTTTTTACTTTCTTAGGTCACAAAAACCATTTTTCTACACGTCATTTTTGACGTGAAATTTCCGGCTCTTTTTAAATCCGCAGTAAAAAATCAGGGTTCTCATTTAGGAAAAGTGTCCTACCTCAATTTGACCTTGAAAATTGACCTCTAGGTTAAAATTGATGGGACACTTAAATGTCTTCCTCGGTGCTGGTCAACCTTTGTCTTAACTATTTCTTCGTAGATAAAGTATTTTAGAAGATATCTGGTCGTTTCTCAGATATTTGACCTTAATTTTTTACTTTTCTTGGGTCACAAAAACCATTTTTCTACAAGTCATTTTTGACATGAAATGTCCAGCTCTTTTCAAATCCGCAGTCAAAAACCAGGGTTCTTATTTAGGAAGAGGGTCCTACCACAATTTGACCTTGATCATTGACCTCAATGTCAAAATTGATGGTCAGACAAGTGTCCTCCTCGGTCCGGGTCAACCTTTGTCTTAACCACTCCTTTGTAGATAAAGTACTTTAGAAGATATCTGGGCGTTTCTCAGACATTTCACCTTTATTTTTTACTTTCTTAGGTCACAAAAACCATTTTTCTACAGGTCATTTTTGACTTGAAATTTCTGGCTTTCTTCAAATCTGCAGTCAAAAACCAAGGTTCTCATTTAAGAAAAGTGTCTTACTTTAATTTGACCTAGAAAATTGACCTCTAGGTCAAAATTAATGGGACAGCCAAATGACTTCCTCGGTGCTGTTCAACCTTTGTCTTAACCATTTCGTCGTAGATAAAGTATTTTAGAAGATATCTGGTCGTTTCTCAGACATTTGACTTTAATTTTTTACCTTTCGAAGGTCACAAAAAACAGTTTTCCGCAGGTCATTTTTGACGTGAATTTCCTGCGCTTTTCAAACCCACAGTCGAGAACCAGGGTTCTTATTTAAGAAAAGTGTCCTACCTCAACTTGACCTTGAAAATTGACCTCAAGGTCAGGACTCATCAAGGACCTCAAAATTGTTGGGACAGTCAAATATCCCCCTCGGTGCTGGGTAACCTTTGTCGGAACCATTTCTTCTAAAAAAAGGTATTTCAGAAGATATTTGGGATTATATATCAAAATGGGTCACCGTTTATATTTATATCACTCCGAGAGTTAAGAATTCCACTGAATATAATAAAACTACTTAAATCTCTTAAGGGTTGTTCAGAAACAACCTTGCACTGCCCAGGGAGGTTGCTCCAAAATTTGTGACTATTTTTGAATAAAATTGAAACATTGTTAAAAATGCATTTGCTTTCGTTTCAAAATGAATAATGCTGTATCTGTATTGTAAAAGCTTTGCTTTGGTTAAAAATGAACGACTTGGTTAAATTACTCTTTTTTTTGGGCCAGAAAATCTGTCTTAATTGAAAGCCTAATTCTATTTTATTTAATATTGCACTTTTTAGTTAAATTTATCTGTATTTAATTTTATTTTAAAATCTTTTTTAGTTAAAATAGCAACTATTGTATTTCCCCTTGATAATTTGTTTTTATTGGTACAAAATTGACCCATTTAATTGAAAAATGCAATACTCTAATAAAACCGTTTGCTTGAAAATTTACATTTTTTAATTGAAAATTTAACTTTTTTCTTCTAAATTCAAAGACTCTGTTAGAAATTTTTCTTTTTTTTTGCATAGAATTAATACTGGGTAAAAATTTCAACTTTTTCTGATAAAAATGTAACTATCTGGATGATAATTAACCTACTTTGCTAAAAAATCTCACCATTTTGTTGAATTTCGTCCAAAATTTAATACTTTAAATTATAGATCCATTATTTTACTCACTGATGGAAGTAAGGGTGATAATTAGGGTGGAGACTAGGTAAAAAATTATCTTCATTCTTTGCCGACAAAGAAACAGCTAACTGCTGTATCAATAAGGAATTTGCTTAATAATGCGACTAAAGAATGTTCCGGGGCTTCATTCGTCTATATATAGTCGCTATTTATAAATGATAAGCGTCACGAAACCTAAACATACTTTTATTTCCATATAAGATTTTATGATTACCAGGTTTCTGAACTCAGAGTTGGTTTATAAAGTTTGCTTACATTAACTCGTGCGAACGTAAATTTTTACGAAATTTCTATCTAAGTATGAGCAGTTAATCAAAAGATCTAAAAATTTGATGCAAAATAATGTTAGTTAATGCTACAAGAGTGCAACGAACGAAGACCTTCATAGAAAAAAGTAAAATTTTATACTAAAAATGAATTTGTAAGAAAATGAGCTAAAATAAAACCGAAAGCCTAGTTATTTCTTTTTCTTCTTTCTTTAATTTTGCATTTTTTATGCAATGTTATTTACGTAAATCAATAATAATAATATTTTATGTTAACTCCAGCATTTGCTTTTTTATAAAAATCAATTCAAATCCCACATTATATATTAAACACTTTGATAGGATCAACAGTAAATACGTTTCGAAGATACACGTACTTATCAACTTGCTCTATCCTCTTATAGTATAAGCCAATGCTACACACGGTTTTCTCATCCTTTTCTTTAAATACCATCATTTTTGTTTTATTTATGTAAATTTTAAGGCTCAACATTTTCTGCAAGCCCTTAATTGGTTCTGCCGTGAAAACCTTATTATTTGCAAATTCTAACCCACGCACCTTCTCTGTCCTACTATTCAGACTTTCTTCGTCGAAGAAGGCCATTTCTAGACACTTTTCCATAAATATAATTAACAGCCAAAAGTTCATAACGTATCCTTGTCTAACACCCTCCCTAATATCCAACCAGTCACTCAGTCCAACATTTACACTCACACTTACCTTGCTACCGCATAGATTGATTTTATGGATGTTAGAAGCCATCCATTAACTCCGTACCTTTTCAACACTTTCCAAAGTTTATTTCTATCAACCTTATCGAACGCATTTTCCTGACCATTTAAACGGAACTTAGAAGACCCTGCTGTTATGTACTAATAATAGTAATGGAAATAATAATAATTATTATTATGATAGTGAAAATAGAAGCAATTATACTTTAGTACGCCTGAGTAAGACTCGCGAAAGAATTTTACAGTTTCAGTATAAAATTAAATGGCGAGGCGGCATTCATCAAATGTTCAGTGCGTGATAAGCTACATAACATCTAATAAGAATTTCGCTGAAAAAGTTAAGGCACCAGCTCGAAACTTACAGAAAGCAAATGACACACTGAACAAATGTAAACTGTTGACCATCAAGGAGCAATGGAGCCAAAAAATAAGAGCTATTTCAATAGCCAAAGAGCGCCTTGAACTGCGAGATAAGTGAAGTCAGAAAACGTTTATCTTTTCTAATCATCCTTTTTGTTTGTTCCAAAAATAAGTACTTGTATGAAAGAGCGTATGCTATTGTGGCGGTCAAGATTTATCATGATATCTGACAAAAGACAAGTGTTTATTAGCTATGTCGCTTATAAGAGGGAGGTCTCCAAAGAAGACTCTTTACATCCGATACTTTCTGCATCTCCCTCTAGCCTCTTTTTCAACTCATAGGTGGAAATGCCATTCAACATATCGATAACGGATTAACAAATGCATATTTTGGAACAAAGACAAAGCCGTCAACCATGCCCAGCATCGTAAATGCGGCAGCTAAGTCGATTTTAAAATCAACTTTGTAAACATCATGTAACAAAATACTTTTTCTGCATAGACGGTGCTAACCTGACCCTGACGTTTTAGAATATCTATGATGTTGACTGACGTTGTGAGGATTTTTGAAACGTCACCACGTTTACCACATCCAAAAGAGGCTTACTCCATGGCCGGACAATCCTTTGGTGTAATTGTGTCTTTGAATCGGAATCCTGATTGAGTTTCTTCCTCTTTTTTAAATTATAAAATTTCCGCTTTTCACTTGTAGCATTGCCTGCATTTCTCTAGAAAGACGAGTTTCTTCCAGAATCCATGATTGCTAACCTCGCTTTCCCACATCTTTAATTATTTGTCTGAAAGTTATAGTTTATCGCATAAACGCTCTGATAAATGTATTGGAATGCTGGATGGTATCTTATGATTTACAACATTCACAATACATGTATTGCAATTTCGTCATTATGATACCATACTTGCAATTTCAGCTTGCGCTTGTATTGTAAAAGTATTGTAGAAGTTTTGTAGAATTTCAAGCATATTTAACAGTTTATGTGAAAAAGTTACACTTATATTCTTCTTGCAAATTATATGCTTCACTTTGAGGTAATGCTTTGGCTTCTTAGTGACAAAGCAACAATAAAGTAAATGTACATGCAAAGATAATATGAGAAGTACCAAAGAACTTATTTTTAATAAACAATCACATATTCAAGTAAATAAAAAAAGTTACACTTATGTTCTTCTTTAAATTATATTATTTAGAGTATGCACGAAACATAACCTCAAAACGAATTATATAATTTGGAAGGAGTATATAGATAACTATTTTCGCACATTTAGATTTCTAATTGATTATTAAATATAAGTTATTTTGTGTTTCTGGTTTTATCTTTTCTTTTTCAAAAACTTTATCATTTTTTACTTATTAAGAAGACAAGGCATAACCTCAAAGTAAAGTATTTAATTTTGAAAGAAGTATATAAGTGTAACTTTTTTTACATATTTGAAATATGTAATTATTGATCAAAAATGAGTTTTATCTTTCCTTATCATTATTTTATTATTTCCTTATCATTAACTCACCTTATCACCTTATTACTAAAAAGATTTTTATAGAGTTCTTTTCGTTGGAGTTAATACCACGTATTATTTCAGAAGAGCATAAATTATTGATAAGTTTAATTTGTATACAACTTCTCTTTTAATGAACTCTTACGAATAGTACAATATTTTTAGAGAGAATACTTTAAGAAACATAATAAGCCACGCCGAAGATAAAAAATTAATATAAATTTATAATGGTTATCTACAACATATAAAAATGGCAAACACCAACTATGCACTCTTATGAGTACAATAAACAATAAAATTTTCTCTTAACGTGTTAAATGACATGCTTAGTTAAAAAGTAAATTTTCGAGTTGCTTCAGAGAACAAATGTATCCATAAATTTTATTTAAATGTAATTTTCATTTTATTCAAGGAAAAGAATATTAAAGTAGCTTTGAAACAAGTACTTTAAATTTAAACAATATAAAATTAAAGTTTTATATAAAATATAAATATAATATGAAATTAAACCAAGATGACATGCACGTCAAAAGAAAATAATAAATTTACTAAGTCGAATGCCGTACTCCATACTGCGGTCCAGCAGACCCTGCCCACTGCCGTGCAACCGAACAGAGCAATATACCGGATACTAACCGAGCGTTTGGCACCGGACATCTATACACTGCCAAAAACTATGATGTACCCAAAAAGTCGCTAAAATAGATGTCAAAAAGTTTAATCTTTATGCTTAATATTTTAATTTTAATGCAATATACACTACATATGCACACAGACATGACAAAGCATTGTGTATTTTTTTCGTAATTAACAGCTTTAATATTTCACAACAGAAGTCACTGAATAAAAGATAAAAATTTGTTTCTGCAGGATTGTAAAATGACCTGCCAAATGATCTTTCAATTCATTTTAATTCAAAACTTTAGAAACACATTTTGTGTTGTTTTCGATCAACGTAACATCCATTGACGTAACTATCGCTTCATGTTGTGACGCAAGATGACAAGATATGTGCGTACCAAGTGCCAAACAGTAATACCAATTGCTAGGGACGAAACAATTTTTTTTCATAACGTGGACGAAAGTGATTTTTCACCATAAGTGTATTTAGATATAAGTTTTTAGCTTTTATGAGGCTTTTTTAATTAAATCATAAAAGCTTGCGGTGAGAAATAATTTTTGCCCAGAAAAATAAAATAATAAAGTTTTCTCTAATGCCTCTCATTTTTTAATGCTTGTGAATAATCGAGCTTTAACGTATGTTTACAAGTTTTTTGAATTTCTTATTTAATAATTTATTAGTTAACTTAATAGTTGCAGTTGGTTATATTTCCGATATTTAGTTAGCAACATTCATTGGTACTTTTTCGAAAAGGTATATAATTAGTAAATTTACATTTGTTGAGCAAAAATGTTACTTGTAAAGAAACATCCTGAATTTTTTTATTTGTTATAAACAAATTAATGCATATAACTGTTAACTGCTGCAAATTCAGAGTTCAAATGTATTACTCACATACATTTTGTTAGAGAAATGTAAAGAATAAATTTTCAATTGCAAGCAAGCACCAAAAAATAATAATAATAGTTAGTAATTTGAACAATGTTTACAAACAAAACACTTATTTGGCCCTTATATAATACTTAACAAATTTGTCTTCTCTAGGGAATCATTTCTTTTTATGTGAAAAACAAAAATAGTACACATTAGAGTATTATAAAACTATATTCGTCATTGTTATAAACCATTTTTATAAACATTTTTACTTATTTGCCTCTTATATACATAGAAAATTTGTCTTTTCACGAAATCATGTCTTTTTATGTAAAGAACCAGAACGGTACACATTAGGGTTTAATAAATCAATATTTTTTATTCTTCTAACCAATTTTTAGAAACAAATTAACTTATTTGGCGTTTATATAAATAGCAAATTTTTCTTTTTTTGTACTAATTTGAATGCCACTGCAATTGGCATTTGTTGTTTCATGGAACTCTAATGTGTACTGTTGATGCCAAAAAAAATTGGATGCATATAAGTACCAAATATGTGTTTTTGTTTATAAAAATTGTTTATAACAATGTCAAATGTTGTTTCGTGGAGTTATATTGTTTACCATTGTTGTTCGTTACATAAAAAGAACACATTAGAGTATTAGGTAGCAATATTCATAATTGTTGTAAACAATTTTTATATAAAAGTTCACTAATTTCGCATTTATATGCATAGAAAATTTTTATTTATTCGTGGCATCATTTATTTTTATGTGATGAGTAAGAGTGGTATAGATTAGAGTTCCATGAAATAATATTTTTCATTTTCATAAATAATTTTTAGAAACAAATTAACTTATTTGGCGTTTATATAAATAGCAAATTTTTCTTTTTTTGTACTAATTTGAATGCCACTGCAATTGGCATTTGTTGTTTCATGGAACTCTAATGTGTACTGTTGATGCCAAAAAAAATTGGATGCATATAAGTACCAAATATGTGTTTTTGTTTATAAAAATTGTTTATAACAATGTCAAATGTTGTTTCGTGGAGTTATATTGTTTACCATTGTTGTTCGTTACATAAAAAGAACACATTAGAGTATTAGGTAGCAATATTCATAATTGTTGTAAACAATTTTTATATAAAAGTTCACTAATTTCGCATTTATATGCATAGAAAATTTTTATTTATTCGTGGCATCATTTATTTTTATGTGATGAGTAAGAGTGGTATAGATTAGAGTTCCATGAAATAATATTTTTCATTTTCATAAACAATTTTATGAACAAGTTTACTTTTTTGACTTTTTTCCTGTAAATAACAAGAAGAGTACACATGAAAATTCCATAAAACTATATTTTTCATTGTTATAAATAATTTTTAGCAACAAATTCACTAATTCGGAATGTATATGCATAGAACATTGTTCTTCTTTGTGGAATTATTTCTTTTTATGTAAAGAACAGGAATGATATACATTATAACTCTATAAAAACAACATTCGATATTGTTACAAACAATTTTTATAAACAAATTCACTTATGTGGTACTTTTATGCATCGAATTTTTTTTTGTGGAATCATTTCTTTTCATGTGAAGAGCAAGAACAGTACACATTAGAGTTCCATGAAACAACAAATGTCAATTGCAGTGACATTCAAATTAGAGAATTTGTTTGTATAAATTGTTTGTAAAACAATGATAAGTGTTATTTAATGAAAGTCAGTTGTGCGCAAGTTCTATTCTTTAGATAAAAAGAAATTATCACACAAAAAATAAAAAATTTCTATACATATAAACGCCAAATAAGTGAATTTCGCAGCATGATTTCGTAGACAAGAAAAAATTTTCTATGTATATAAGTGACAAATAAGTGAATATGTTTTTAAAAAGTTTTTATAAGAATGAAAAATATTATTTCGTGAAACTCTAATCTATACCGTTCTTGTTCTTCACATGAAAATAAATTAAACCACAAAAACAAAATTTCTATGCCGAATAAGTATATATATATATATATATATGTATGCCGCATAAGTGAATTTTTTTGTAAACATTGTTTAGATTATTAACTATTATTGTTATTTGGTGCTTTTTTGCAATTGAAAATTTATTCTTTACTTTTTTCTAACACAATCTATGTACGCAATACATTCGAATTCCGAATTTGCAGCAGCTAACAGCTACATGCATTAATTTGCTTGTATCAATTAACAAAATGCAGGATATTTATTTACAAGTTGCAGTTTTGTTTAAAAAAAGGAAGTTTACTAATTATATACCTTGTTGCAAAAATATCAATGAATGGGCCTAAGTAAATATCGCAAATATAACCAATTACAAGTTTTAAGTTAAATAGCAAAATATTAAATAACAAATTAAAAAAACTTGTACCCGTAGTTAGAAGTCGTGTGATTTTTGTTCTAAAAACGTGTGTTTTTTCCATTATGCGACGTGTTTGTGAGTTAATTTCACATCTCGATGCTTATTTATATGTACTTTATTACACCATTAAGCCGTTTCCCTTTCAGAGTATGCATGACTCACTCGGTGGTGCTTAATTTAGTTAAAACTATTTTTCTTAGAAATGGTGTTCATTTGTAAATTTTAACTTTTTTTTACTTCTTTTCGTTTTTATTAGACAAATAAATAGCGAAATAGCCGAAAGAAAAAGGATAAGAGGGAATTCACACTCAAAATTTGTAAAAGAAGAGAGAATGTTGGAGAGAGAAAAAAGATCTAAGGCAGCAAACTAACAGGCGTCAAAAAATTAAATAAAATCCTATTAAAAAGGCTAAACTTTAAATAAAGCAACATTTGAAGTGAAATTTCTGAGTACCTGGTTTCAAAAAACACATTACTTCTGAATGAAATACATCATTCATTATTTTATTGGTAATTCCAGAGAATTCCTAGGGCCTCTAAATATTTAAAGAGATTTGAAATTTTTTTTTTTTTAATTCACCCTGAATTCTTATTAACTTATTCTATATTTTTATCATTCCTTTAAATTATTTTGAATAGTTAAAGTTCATTTAAATTATTCACAATTTGCTCACTTCTACGTAATTCTACTGCTTTTTTTGAAATTTTAAATGTTTTTATGTATTTTTTAAATTTTCTTGCCATTTTTAAGATCTTTGAAAATTTCCAAAAGATATTAAAGGATTTTAGGTTTTTTACAAAGATTATCTATAAACTGTAATTAAAAAGTTGCAAGGGATTTTTAAAGATATAAAAGGATATGAAATATTTGAGGAAATCGTAAAAGATTCCTATGACCTTTTTATTTATTTCAATAGTTTATAGGAATTTAAAAGCCTTTGAATTATTTTAGGGTGTTTCAAGAGATTACAATAAATCCTAAAGAGATTCAATCTATATTCAAAAATTGATTTTTAATTTTTTAACATTAGTTAAAATATTTTTTAATAAATAAATAAAAAAGCTTCTTTTTTATATAATATATATTTTCTATTATATGGTTCCTTATATGTGAAAATTAACTTTTATTCTTTTACTTTAGTCAGAAATGATTAGTATTTTTACATTCTCATCATTTATGATTGAGAAAGTATTAGAATTGCCGGAAATTTGACACCACCATGTTTCAACGGATCTCCACGTTTCGTGACCCCCTGAATCCGAAAATCAAGTTTTTACGATGGCGTCTGTCTGTCCGTCCGTCCGGCTGTCCGGCCGTCCGTCCGTCCGTAAACACGATAACTCTCGAAAAAATAAACGTATCAAATCTATCTTTTGCACAATTTTTTTAGGTGCCAAAATAAAGGACGAGTTCGTTAACCGGCCGTTTTCGATAAAAATTCAAAAAGTGAGCACATTTTGAAAATTTTTGAGACCACTTTTTTGTGAATTTGAAAAATCTATACGCGGATATTTATAGAATTAGCAAAGGCGAATAATTTATCCTAATAACTTTTTTTAATAGAAAAAATATTCTCCGAGTTATAGCATTTTCAAAATTTTTTAAATAAATCAAAAATCAAAGTTTTCAGCCAAACAATGCACAATATGACAAAAAGTCAAAAAGAGAAAAATATTGACTTATGGGTACGTGAAATAAAAAAAATTGTTTAATGATAATAAGAATTGTTATAAACAAGTTCTATTATTAAACACTAAATATTTTGGATTGTAATGGACCTGTACTAAAAACGTTTACAAGTATGAGAAAGTCCCTTTCCCCCTTGGCGCATACGATATTTTTTATAACAAAAGGATTATTTCAGACATTTCGCAACATAGTCATGATTTCAGTCCATATTAAATCTCGAATAAAGAAAGTACACGGAGAGACTTTTGATATCAATATTTGGTTTATTCTGTATCTATAATTAAAATAAAATGTAAGAATTTAGG
>JAAAKG020038079.1:0-19168 GCA_010014905.2 Druon quercuslanigerum
GTGGACATTTGACAAAAACCAGGGGGGTCAAATTTTGCATAAATCTAATACCTTCTCTGATGAGAATGTAAAAATCTCTTTCATATATGTCAACGAGTGTTTCCTCTACCTCTAAGTAATTGTTTCGTCAGGTTTTTTCTTTTTTCTTTTAAATATGCCCAATTCATTGTAGAAAATTTCTTTCATATATTTTTTAAAAAGTGTCTTCTCTACCCCTCACTTGTTTTTTCCGTAGTTCTTCTGTCATCCTCTTAATATGCCCAAAAAATCTTGACAAATTTCTTTCACGTATGTCTACTAGTGACTCCTCTACCGTTAAATACTAGATTTCTTTCCTGCATCTAAAATAGTGTCTCCTCGATCCCTAGGTTTTCTTTTCATGAGTGGTTCTTCTTTAATTCTCTAGTCTATCCTATCCCTATATACTTGCTTCCTCAGTCGTGCTTCTTTAATTCTTTCAACATTCCTAAACCATCAATTAAAATGTGTTTCGCAAATATGTCAACTAGTGCCTCCTTGACCCCTACATTATTGTTTCGTCGGTCATTCTTATATCATTAACTAAACAAGCCCAAACCTCCTTAACAAATTTCTTTCACATATGTCAACTAGTCTTTCCTCTACCCCTATATACTTTTTTGTCTATCATTCTTCATTCTTTCTCTGAACTTGCGAAATCAACTTACAAAATTTCTTTTACAGCAAGTGTCAGAACTAGTTTCACAACTAGTGTCTCCTACACCCCTATATACTTGTTTCTTCAGTCGTTTTTCTTTCTTCTTCTAAACATGCTCAAATCATTACAAAAAATTATTTCACATGTGTCAACTAGTGTCTCCTCTACCCCTATATACTTGCTTCCTCAGTCGTTCTTCTTTAATTCTTTCAATATTCCTAAACCATGATAGAAAATGTATTTCGCATATGTCATCTAATGTCTCCTTGACCCCTACATTCTTGTTTCGTCGGCCATTCTTATATCATGAACTAAACAAGCCCAAACGATCTTAACAAATTTCTTTCACATATCTCAACTAGTGTCTCCTCTACCGAGCTGCGTTATCTTTACTCATATCCTTTTGATGGTAGGCACTGTCAACATCTCAATCTTGCTATCTATTGTAGACCAAAAAACCAAGTAATTAGCCTGTCGCTATATGGATATAATTAAAAATACATTCTTTAATACTTCTACTTAATTGAAAATTACTTTATGAAAAATTGAATACAAATATTTAGAAAATGCGTGAAAAATATTCAACGAATTTGTATATCGTGGAATGGACGAATGTGCTGATTTATATAACTACGGTGTGAAGAGGTTTTACATTCGAGTTCCTGTGTACCAGATCCAGCTCGCCCGTGCCATTGACCGCCAACTCCCCCACAATCATGGCCTCCACTCGGATCTCCTACAGCTATATGTATAATATTTATGCATGTGCGAATGTATTCACGTGTGTATGAATATAGAATGGTTGCAATTTTCATGTTCTTGTCCTTTTTGAGCTTAATATCAATTCCTGATGTTAAACAACGAATTTTGAACAAAATTTATATAAATAAATTGATTTTTTTCAACCATTATCCAATAAGTATACCGGGTTTCATAGTACACTGATTAGATTTTAATGACTTAAAATTACCTCATATTTTTAATTTTAAACTTTATTTTTATTATTTAATATTTTTAAACAAACATCATATTTAATTAAAAAAAAAGATTTTTATCTTTTGATCAGTGTTAAGAGTTCTATTCACGTTTCACAGAAGAAATCAATTATTTTAATTTTAAAAACCTTAAGTTTAAAGAAAGATTCACAATCCTAAAATGCTTTTTGTTTTCTTATATTAATTTTTATTCAAGAAAATTTGTATTTTTAAACAAAAATCGCTAAAACTCGAATTAGATTTTCATTTATTCAACGTATAACTAATAAATTTGTGCATTATATTGTTAACTATAATTTGAACCAGATTTTAAATTACTCACGTTTTAAACCAGAAATTTCCTTTTTTTGAAACAAAATTCATTATATGTTTAAATGAAGATTCACGACCTTAAACATTTTTTTATCATATTTTTTGCAAATGTGGATATATTAAAAAAAAATAACGGTAATTGGAACAAGTTTTTTCAATTTTTGAATAGTTTCAAGCTTCACAGAGGAAATCGGCTAATTTAATTTGAAAAACTTTGATTTCAAAGTAAATTTACAATCTTAAACAGTTTTTCCGTTTTTTAAGTTAATTTTTTTCAATGAAAGATGATATTTTAAATAAAAAATCACTTTAATTCGAACAAGATTTCCAATTTTTGAACAATCTCAATTGTTATACGGGGTTTGCAAAGGAAATCGGTTATTTTAATAAATAAAAACATAGAATTCAAGGAAGGTTAATAATCTTAAACATTTTTTCGTTTTGCAATAATTTTTTAAACAGATTTTGATATTTCTAAACAAAAATCCTTACAATTTAATTACGATTTTAAAATTTCCAAGAGTTTTAAATTTATATTTCTATTCAATTTTTAAAATAGGAATTTGTTTACTTTTAACAAACTAAATTACATTTAGAAGAAGATTCTCAAACTGAAACATTTTTTTGTTTTGTTATGTTAATTTTTGTATAATGGAAATTTGTATTTTTTCAAATAAATCACTATAATTCGGACCAAATTTTAAAATTTTACACAGTATACATATTCTCGTCTCACAAAAAAACAGATATTTATATTTTAAAAAACTCAGGTAAAAATTCAAATAAAAAATTAATTTTCATCCCTGTTTTATGCAATTAAATTTTTTGTTACCGTCCCTTCTCACAAAATTTTGAAAAATGATTGCAATTTTATAAATTACAAATAATTTTTTTCGGAAAAACATTCTCTGCATCTCTATTGCTTCAAATTTTGAAAGTAAATTTTTCTACGGCTGAAAACGTTAAAACAATTTTTTATAAGAAAATATTTTTGAAAGAAATAGTAATATTTTAAGATTAATTACTTATTTTTAAAAATGAAAACAGTAAAATTTTAAGGAATTTTTTTCTGGAAAAAGTAAGCCGTTATTTATTAAAAATTAATCATTTTTCAAAAATTGTTAAGAAGCGACGCAGAGCAAGAGGAAAGAACCTTTTTCCGTTCAAAATTTTCAGACCCTTCGATTTTTGTCCGATTTTAAATTTAAAAAAAATGAAAGTTCATTAAATTCTAAAGAGTTTGACGCTTCGAACTTTTATCAACCCTATTTTTTTATTAATAATTTTTCCACTCAAAGTGTGGAAAAACTCAGATTAATAATGTAAGCATGACATTTAATTACCAGAACGACTTCAGGTATTCATTAAAATAATAAATGTTAAATAATATTTGATAAAATATAACAATTTAAATATTTAGAAACAAATTCAAAATGTTGGCCCTTTCACAAAGAATTTTTTTTGCACTGGAAGTGTTTTAAGCTATTGGCCGAAGGACTGCTAGTCACAAGAATATTTGAAAAGTTAAAAATAACTACGGTTATTAACAATTTTTGTTACAAAATATTTAAAGTTAAGGTTTTATCGAATTTAAATTTTCTTTGATGGCCAAAATTTATTTATAAAAAACTGAGATAAAAAATTTCAAATTTCGGCAGTTTCAAGTAGCAAAAAATCTGGTTCCTTTAAATAAACAATTGCTGTAATATTTTACGAAATATTATCAAAGATACATTTTTTTAGGAATATCCGTAGCCATTCTAGCGATTAAAGAAAATTAAAATTGGATACACGCTTAAATTTTTATATTTTGTTGCGATAATTATTTATAACAATAGTTATTGTTAACGTTTCTAATATTTTGGTGACGAGCAGTCATTCATCAAACAGCTTCAAACATTTCCAGTGCAACAAATTTTTTTTTCTATGCGAAAGGGCCAAAATTCTGAATTTGTTCATATAATTTGTTTATAACAATTTAAATTGTTATATTTTTAAATATTAACAAGCATTTATTATTTTTAGAAATACCTAAAGTCGTTCTAGCGATGGAAGGAAATTATAATTTGAAGAAATTTCAGGTTTTAATATTTTGCCACAGGAATTGTTTATAACAATGGTTATCATAAACTTTTTAATTAGTTCTTTAATTAAATGTAATTCCTACATTCATATGAAGCACTTTTGGCAAACAAAAAAGGTTTTTCCAGATAATAAGACTATTTGCTAATTTGTTCATAACATTTGTTTATATCAAATAAATTAAATAATAAACAAATTATAGTTTACAATATATAGTTTACGTAATTATTTATTATAGTGTAAAAAATTTTTATGAACAAAATAAAAAAAAACCCTAGCAGGCAGGAACAGCAACAGAAGCACGATGCTCTCTTTCTGAAAAAGAAAAGGAAGGGGATTTGGTTGGTTGCCTTCTTATTTGTCTTTCCTCTTTTTTATGAGATAAATTTATGAGATTTTTATGAAATTTCAAAATATAATTTTTTTAAACAAAAATCTAATTATTCAATTCAAAGTAAAAAATTTAATTTGTAACGAAGAAAAATTAATTAAAAATTCGAATTTTTAAACAATACAATTAATTTTTCAACAAAAATATTTAATTTAACCAAATAGTTTAATCTCTAACCAAAAAACATAAATTAAGCTAAAAAAGATCAATATTATTTTTTTAAAATAAAAATGATGAATTTTTAACAAAATACATGTATTTTTAAAGAAATGATAAAATTCTTAACTCGAAAAATACATCTTTATTTAAAAAAATTATTTTAAAAAAAAATCAAAAGATTTATTAAAGATTAAAGATGAAACGAATTAAAGATTAATTAATGAAATCTTCACCAAAAGAAGTGAATTTTGAAACTATATAGTTGCAATTCTAACCAAAAAGGATGTTTATTTATCCAAAACATTAATTAAAACATTGACCATAACAGATTGAATTTTAACCCAAAAGTTTCATTTTTAACCAAACAGATGAAATTTTGTATTGAAAGAGATGAATTTATAAATAAAAAAGTAAAATTTTAAACAAACAAGATGCATTTTCAGCAAAATTTCGTATTAAATAAAATTTTCCGTAGAAAAAAATAATACTTTTACACTCCGCTGGAATTCGAAAGGTCCTGAGCTCGAATCCCAGCAGAGATCAGATAATTTTTTTTTTGTTGAAAGAACTTTCATTTAATATCTTATTTAAAAAATTCCAACTTTTCTTAACGGCGGCATCGGAACAAAATTACTGCGTTATATTAGTGAATATCCGAACTGCTCTCTGAAATCATAAAAAGCATACTGATCAAAATTTAGAGAGTATTATATCACCTATAAAATTGACAAACATTGCTAATCTACCGCCCTTCACATAAAGTGGGACGAATAAATTAACATGGCAAAAAACATGTCGCGAAAAGATTATAATCACGTGTTGCAATCCCTATTGTGTGCGTGTGGAGGAGGCATAATAGATTTGCATCTCCATTCGCGGGATGAAAATGCAACTTTGTTCCCACCCTCACTGAAAAGGGTGAGAAATTGTTATCCATTGCCAAGTTCTAATTTTTTCACATGTTCTCAATAAAGACAATTGAACAATATCTCAGTAAGAGTAAATTATAGTTGAATCAGAATGAATTTCATTAAGATTTATCTATGTGTATTAACCTTTCGGTACCTTTGATTATCATTATTTTTATTTTATAGAAAGAATCAAAGATGTAAAAGTCACTGCAATGACACACTTTCTTTTAATACTCCTCCCTTGAAAAAATTCCTCCTCCTTTACTTTTCCCTCTCCTCACTTTTCCTATGTAACACTCCCCTTCCCCTATCCTCCTCAGTAATTTTCCCTCGCTTTCTCTACTTCCTCTTTCCACATTTTCCCTTTATTTTCCCTTCCTTCACTTCCCTCACAACCTACAATCACTTCCAATCATTTATTCTATTTCCCTTAATTGTCCTCCCTAATTTCCTCTCACTCTACTTCCTCTCTACTTCCCCTTTTCTAATTTCCCCTCATTTCCCCTCCTACACTTACCTAGTAACACAAAATGAATTCCAATAATTTCCCCTACTTCCTATCAATTCTTCGAGTTATCTTGCCTAATTTCTCGCACTTCACCTACTTACCTTTTCCTCATTTGGCCTCATTTCTCCTCTCCTTATTTCCTGTAGATTTTCCTCCAGTCATTTCCCCTCACTTTCCCCCACCCGTTACTTCCCTTCCCCTTATTTCCCCTCATTTTCCCTACTTTCTCTACATATTTTTTCTTATTTCCCCTACTTCTCCTCCAGTAGTTTACCCTTACTTCCTCAAAAATTGTTGCCCCTCTCTTTCCCAAATTTTCTTCCCTTATTTGCGCTCACTTCCCAACGTTACCTAGATTATCCAACTTCCCTACCTCACCTTTTTACTCATTTTCTCTACTCATCCTTTACTAATTTGACTTCACTGCTCCTACTTTCTCTTCCCCACTTTCCCTGTTTTTTGATCCACTTACTTACTCTACGTCCCTCATATACCCTTGACCTTATTTTCCCTCACTTCCGTAAGTTAACTTCCCTAATTTTCCCTTCCTTCACTTCCCCGACAACCCACAATTATTTCCAATCATTATTACTACTTTCCCCTACTTCTTGACTTCTCCTCCCTAATTTCCTTCACTTTCCCTACTTCTCCTTTCATTATTGTCCTAATTTCAACATTTCTTATATCCCGTCGAGTCCCCTCCAGTCATGTGTCGTCACTTTTTCCTCATTTACCCCACTTTTTTCCCTTTATTTTTTCTCATTTCCTACCCTACATGCCTTACTTTCCTTTGGATTATCATACTCTCACAGCTTTCCTTTTCCCTCACTTTTCCTACTCACCCTGTACTAACTTGCTTCCAGTGATCCTAGTTGATCTACCTTAGTTTGTCTGTGTTCCCATCCCCTAACCGACCCTACTTTTCTCTCCTATCTCACCCTTTCTTCCCCTAATACCCCTTTCCTAATTTTCCCTTACTTCTCTGCTTTACCTCCCCTCCTTAGCCCTACTTTCTTCACCTATTTCTCCTAGAATCTACTTCCCTTATGATCCCTTATGATCTTCTCCTTCTCTTCACCTTTTCTGATTTATCCATGCTTCCCAATATATCCCCTTCCCCAACTCCCCATACTTCCCTTCCTTTTACTCCGGCTTTTACCTTTCCTCTCTTTTCTCCCTGCAACCTCATACTTTGCTGCTTTCCCCTGCTTCCTCTTCTATGATTCTTCTAGCTTTCCCTACTTTCCTTCCCTGACTTCCTTACGTACCTGCCTCTAACTGCCCTTATTTCCTCTTGGTTACCCTCCCCTCATTTTCCTCATTTTTCTCAGTTTCCCAAATTTTCTTCCCCTAATTTCCTCTTATTTCCCTTGGCTTTTAAATACCTCCCCTTCTCTGTAAGTTATTTACTTCCCTTGTGATCTCTTATGATCTTCTCCTTTTTTTCTCCTCCTCTGATTTCTCCTCGCTTCCCAATATATCCCCTTCCCCAACTCCCCATACTTCCCTTCCTCTCACTCCGTCCGTTTCCTTTCCTCTCTTTTCTCCCTGCAAGCTATTACTTCTCCTTCCCTGCATACCCCTCATTCCTCTCCCATAATTCTTCTAGCTTTCCCTACTTTCCTTCCCTTACTTCCCTACCTTCCTCTTACTTACCCTTCACTCATTTTCCTCATTTTCCTCAGTTCCCAAACTTTTCTTCCCTTAATTTACTCTCGATTCTCTGTATTTCCTCGCTCCTTAGTTCTCACACTTTACCTCCAGTAATTTCCCCTCAATTCTCCAACTTGTCTTCCCCTATTACACCTTCATTTACATACCAATACTCCCCTCTCTTAACCTACTTCCACATTCCTAATTTCTCCTTGATTCATTCCCTTTTTCAACTTATAATACTTCCCCTCCTCTCAGGCCGCCTACTTTCTTTTCTCTCATTTCCCCTTGTTACGTAATACTCAACCTGCCCTAACTTTCCCTTCTTCCCCTCCTATAATTCTCCTGCATTTTCCTACTTTCCATCCCTTAACTTTCCCTAGTTTTCTTATCTCGTTTCCCCTCGCTTCCTAATACTGGTCCTTTTCTTATTTCCCTCTTATTTTCCTTAATTTCTTTTTTTTTCTCTACTTATTTCCCTCAGTTTCACAACTTTCCGTCCATTGAATTTCCCTTACTTCTACGTATTCTCCATCCCCTCACTTTCCCTATGATCCCTCCAGTAAATTCCCCTTAATTTAAAAATTTTCTCCACTTATTTCTTCTTTATTTCCATACTTACCCTTTCCCCATTTCAGCTACTTCCCCTTTCCTAATTTCCCCTTTCTTTTTCTCACATCGCTCTCACATCTTAAAAATTCATTAAAACACCTTGAAAGTTTTTTAAATCCCTTCTAATTATAAAATCTGCGGATATCTCATAAAATCCCTTCGAAACTTTTCAAACACCTTCTTTTTCTCATAGGCTGTGTAAAATGGTTTCATATCTTCCAAAATTCTAAAAATTTCTCAATTGCATGGAAACTTCTTTAAATTTCTTAAAATTATGAAAATTTCTTGGAACTCTTTGAAAAGCCCTAAAATATATATATAGAAACTGTACTGAATTCCTTAATATTATCTGAATAAATTCTTTGCGACCAATTTAAATGTTATAAGATCTCATGAAATTGTATAAAATCTGAAAAAATCCCTTGAATCATGGAAAATTTATAAAAATACCTTCAAAGATTTTAAAATCCTTTAAAATAATTAAAAGCTTTGGAAATAATATAAAAGCTCTTAGAATCACACTGCTCTGACCCAGTTCGCTTATCAATCTCACTGGTAATTAGCCCAGGGGGAGAGCTTTAAAAAGTCATCATGTTCTAAGGATCAAACAAATCCCTGTAAATCATTGATCATTCATCACTTTGATTCTACTTCAAGATTAAAGTATTATATCAACCTTTTTTATGATTCAGTGTGATTTTTAAATTTTCTTCTTAAACGAACAAGTTGAAGTATTATTTATTTAGAAAGAACGGAATGAGGTTACGCAAACTGCGCCTAGGAAATCAATGCAATGCGACTTTATAAAGTCGAAGGAAGCTGCTGGCAGGCCATAGATTGACTCAGCGTAGGTTATTCGTTTAAAGAAAATCTTGCTTTGCTCCTGATGATCGCGATCATGCCAGGCCGTTCCTTTATCTTCCTAGTTAGGTCTTAGGTCCCTACTTGGAGATCCTGTAGTTGTTTAGCATCGGAAATGCGGAGATGTCGCGTGTTTACTAGGAAAAAGGATATCTCACACAACTTTTTAAAAGTTTCAAATAGAGTCGTATATAAGATATCTACACTGTTAAAATTTTATGTTGGAAACTTACATTAAATGCACGCGTACATTGATGGAATTCAAGGAATTCATGGAATTTAAGGACTTCGCAGAAATTACGGAATTCAAGAAGTTCATATGACATCCGGAATTCATGGATTTCATGGAATTCATGAAATTCGCGGAACTCATGGAATTCACCGAATTTATTGAGCTGACGGAATTCATTAAATTCGCGGAATTTACGAAATTCATGGAATTCTTCAGATTTTCGGAATTCGCAAGATTCATGGATGTCACGGAATTTGAGGAATTCATGAAATTTAAGCAATTCAAGGCATTCGACGAATTTATCAAATTCAAGGAATTCGTGGAATTCATGGAATTCGTGGACTTCATGGAATTAGTGGAATTCGTGGAATTTAAGGACTTCACAGAAATTACGGAATTCAAGAAGTTCATATAACACCCGGAATTCATGGATTTCATGGGATTGAAGGAATTGATGGAATTCAAGTAATTTAATAAATTCGTGGAATTCGCAGAATTCAGACAATGCACAAAATTCAACGAATTCACGACATTCAAAGAATTCATGGAAATCGACGAATTCACTAAAATTTAGAAAATTCATGAAATTTTGGGAACTCGAAATACGGAATTCATTAAATTCACAGAATTCACGGAATTCATGGAATTCTTGAGATTTTCGGAATTCGCAAGATTCATGGATGTCACGGTATTTGAGAATTCGCGAAATTTGAGTAATTCAAGGCATTCGACGAATTCATCAAATTCAAGGAATTCGTGGAATTCATGGAATTTATCAAATTCAAGGAATTCGTGGGATTCATGGAATGTATCAAATTCAAACAATTTCGTGGAATTCATGGAATTTATTAAGTTCAAATAAATTCGTGGAATTCATGGAATTCATAGAATTCGTGGAATTCAAGGAATTCATAGAATTCGTGGAATTCATAGAATTCGTGGAATTCATAGAATTCGTGGAATTCATGGAATTCATAGAATTCGTGGAATTCATGGAATTCATAGAATTCGTGGAATTCATGGAATTCATGGAATTCATAGAATTCTTGGAATTCATGGAATTCGTGGAATTAATGGAATTCGTGGAATTTGTTTAATTCATGGAATTTAATAACTACACAGAAATTACGGAATTCAAGAAGTTCACATAATACCCGGAATTCATGGATTGCATGGATTGCATGGAATTCAAGGAATTCATGGAATTCAAGGAATTCATGGAATTCAAGGAATTCATGGAATTCAAGGAATTCATGGGATTCAAGGAATTCATGGAATTCAAGGAATTTAAGAAATTCGTGGAATTCGCGGAATTGAGCAAATGCACGGAATTAACAGAATTTACGCAATTTTAAGAAATTCATGGAATTAACAAAACTCACGAATTTCATTGAATTTTTAAAATTCCGCAAATTCCGTGAATTCCTTTAATTCCATGAATACCTTCAATTTCATGAATTCAGCGAATTAAATGAATTCCATAAATTCCAGGAATTAAGGGCGTTCCATAAATTACGTGAATTCCTTAAATTCTATTAATTCAATGAATTCTATTATATCCGTGATTTCTCTGAATTCCAGGAATTTAGAGCGTTCCATAAATTCTATCAACTCCTTAAATTCTATTCATTCCCTGTATTAATTCCATCAATTTCATGAACTCTATAAATTTTGTAATTTCCTTTCATGTCATGAATTCCTTGAATTTCGTGAATTTTTAAAATTCCGTCAATTCCGTGAATTCCTTCAATTCCATGAATTCAGCGAACTCAATGAATTCCATTAATTCCGTGGTTTCTCTGAATTCCAGGAATTTAGGGCGTTCCATAAATTCCGTCAATTCCTTAAATTTCATTAATTCAGTTATTAAGTTCAGTTATTATTAATTCAGTCGTGAATTCTGTGATTTCCGTAAGATTTTATGAATTCCGTAAATTTTTTTAATCCTGTGAATTCCGAAAATTCTAAGAATTTCGTGAATTCACTAATTTAATCGAATAAACAAATTTGAACTCTAAAGCTAACACTTTTCAATTGAACGATTTTGCATGAAATTCAGATAAACTGCAAAATTAAACATTTTTAGCTTTCGTAAATTATACAGTTCAAAGATGCAGATTCTATTACAAAAATATAAGTTCACGTTATTATTTTCAATGCTCTACATTAAATAATCATATAATAAAATTTAAAAATTTTTTAATCATAGTATATCAAGAAATTTTAAGATATGAACATTAAAAATTGAAAATTTACCAATTTAATAATTTAATAATAATATAATTATTTTCATTAAAATGTATGTACATATAATTTTGTAAATTGGATTCAGATACTCTTTTTTGAACATCGCAAACATTACAAAAATGATTGTAATGGAGATATTTTAAAATAAAAAAAAAAATTTATTGTATAAATAATCGCCAAAATTTAATTACTTAACCATAATGCAAATAATTGATACTAAATAAGATAACCTCAAGGCAAATAATAAATTTATTTTCTTAGTTAAACAATATTGAACTTTAATTTAAATAAATTATTTTCATTGAATCATTCAAATAATTTTTATTTAGCATATATTTTTTTCTTAATCTGTACTTTCCTTTCTGTTACATTGATTTAGTAATCAACTTATAACTAATTAATCAGTTTACAAGACAAAAAAGCATCGAAGAATTATTTTTATTAAAAAATATTAATGATTCTTATTTTATATTTTGCTTGAAACTCAAAATTGCATTAATAAAAAATGTCATTTATTGTTTTAGTACCTTTTAAACATATTCCAGAAAAATAATTGCATGAAAAAAATGTGTTACGATCTGCTGTTACAATCTCTAACTCAATGCGTGTTACGGGTCCATTGAAGAAATGGAAACAAACTTTAGTTTGTACACACAAAGGATCCACGGATTGCCGATATTTAAAGTACATCAATTCTAAAGTCGGCGTCAAAAGTGCGCGACCCTCACTTTGAACGCTCACCACTCGTTCAAAAAAAATCGCAGAGAGTTCTAGACGGATAGACGTAAACGTTTAAAATATCCCGCGTTGAACGAAATGTACATTGTTGTTCCCAAAAATGTTTTACGCTGGCGCTGATGTAAAACGTGTCAAAAAACGAGGTTTTGCAGGCACTTTTTTTAACCTCGACTTTCGAGACTTCCCAAACCCAGCTGGAAGTCCTAAAAAATATAAAACAACTCATAGACGTTCCTTAAGATATCTAGAATAAAAAGTGTACTTCAATTAAGTTGCAAAACTGCACACTTTAAGCCATAAACGAACTGGTTTTGGGAAGTCTCGAAAGTCGAGGCTAATAAAAGTGCCTCCAAAACCTCGTTTTTTGACATGTTTTACATCAGTGTTAGCGTAAAAATTTTTTGAAAACAACAATATACATATCGTTTAACGCGGGAGACTTTAAGCTTTCACGTCTACCTGTCTAGAATCTTCTGAGATTTTTTTTGAACGAATGATGAGCGTTCAAAGTCTAAATGACGTTTTATAAAAAATTGAAGATTGTGTTCCAATAAATCTATGACTTTTTTACTTTTTCGATAAAGTCTGCGGTTCTTTAATAAAAATTAGTTATTAGATGGGCTTCTAAAAAAAAATTTGCTTATCCTAGAATAAAAGACTATTCAAGTAAAGCTTTGAAAAATTATTATTTCCGTCTATTTAAAGCCCTCCTTGACAAGTCACTCAGCAAACACTGATAGGCTTTGTATTGTTCTTGTGCTATTGATAGTTGCAAAATTTTTGTAGAAGGAAAGTGTTATTACTCCTCGATTCTAAATCCAGTGGATCTAGAATCTGAACGTGTACTCAAAAGTGCTTGTAGTGCAGTTCCATTGTTTGATAATGGGAAGTCGTTTAAATCTAGGGCAATTCGATCAACCCAGAGTTGGTTTTCTTGCTGGCGCCCTTTTATCAGAGCAAAGCGGGGTTGAGCTGTCACTATTGTTTATGATATTGAGGTTATAAAATAAATATAAATTTTATATAATTGAAAATTATGCTATTGAAATTCTTCACCAAAAAGGTGAGTTGTCAACCTGGAAAGACTGGAATGATAATTTAGTATTTTATAGCTTGAAGAAGAAATTCGTTAACTGATTACATTTTGATAAATTTTAATATAGACAACTTTATTAGTTCTTGCGGTCTAAAAGTTTTATTTTAACTTTGTTAACAAGTTCGAGCTTTTTTTAAATTATTATGATTTTTAAACGTAATCCTAATCTTTTCAGAAATAGTTCGACTCTAATTTTTCTTAAAGTAATAAAAAAGAGAATAATTTGGTTATGATTCCAGAGTACTTTTTTCACTTTGATAAAAATAGCATTGAAAATGGTTTTGAATTCAATAAAACTTGTTGATAAACCATTATCATTAAATTATAATTTCATGCAATTTAATTTAATTGGTTGAATTAAAAAAAATAGACCTGGAATTATTTGGAAAGTATACTTGGAAAACCTGGAAAAGTCATGGAATTTTGTAAGCAGACTCTTATAGTAACCTTCTTATTTTAAATAAAACAAGTGGAATTAAACCAAAAGAGATGAATTTTCAGACCAACAAAAAAGAAATTTTCAACAAAATATTAAAATTTTTAACCAAAATAAAATTTCAGTTACAAAGGAGAAGAATTTTTAACAAAGTTCTTGAGTTTTTAGGCCAAAAAGATGGATTTTTTTAAAGCATTAAAATTTTTAACCAAAAAAGTTAAATTTTTGCCGAATATTTATTTTTAATCTATTAGTTGAACGTTCAACCAAATAGATTTATTTTCTACAAACAAAAACGAGTTTTTAAGAATATATAACAATTACAGAAACAGGTACAGAAACAATGCATTTTTAAGAAAAAATATGAATTCTCTGCCTGAAATATAATAATTGATGTTTCAATGAAAAGATATTTTTATTTTAAATTAAAAAGAGTAGAATTAAAGCAAAAGAGATGAATTTTCAGACCAATAAAAAACAGATTTTCAAGCAAATATTTAAATTAAAAAAAAAAAATTTCAGTTAAAAAGAAAAAGAATTTTTATTCATATCCTTGAGTTTTTAAGTCAAAAAGATGGATTGTTTATAAAAAAATTAAATTTTTTAACCAAAAAGGTGAATTTTCGACGAAAATTTATTTTTAATCTATTAGTTGAACGTTCAACCGAATAGATTTATTTTCTGTAAACAAAAACGAGTTTTTAACAAAATATTACAATTTTTAATTAACAAAAATTTTCGAATCGAGAAGGAAATTAATTTTTAAATGACTGGTTCAATTTTGAAGCCATAAAGACAAATTTTTTAAAAGAAGCATTGAACTTCTAAGCAAAAAATATGAATTCTCTGTCAAAAATTTAATAATTGATGTTTTAATGAAAAGATATTTTTATTTTAAATGAAAATGAATTGAATTGAAACTAAAAAGACAAATTTTTTCATAATACTTAAATGCTTAACAAAAACAGATTATTTTTTAACTAAAGAGTTGTATTTTTAGCAAAGAAATATTACATTTCTGCTAAAAGAAATTGATTTTTAAACCAAAGAAAAAATTTGTTTAATGAACATATTTAAATTTTGTACCAATTGTAGAACTTTTAAGCAAAAATGGCGAATTTTCTACAAAAAAAAAATAAATTTTCTAACAAAAAAGATTAATTCTCTACGAAAAATGTAATAATTGATATTTCAAGAACAAATTTTCGTTCAAGAAAGAAAAGATTTTTCAATAAAACTGTGGAACTTTCAAGCTTTAAACCATTAACCAAATTGATAAATATTGTAGGAAGAAAAACGAGTTTTTACCCAAATATTTTCTGCAAGAATGTTGAATTTTCAACCAAAGAAAATAAATTTTTAACGAAAAAGTTAACTTTCAACTAATTGTTAAATTTTCGAGACAATAGATTAATTTTTAATCAAACAATTTCATTTGCAATTAAAAAAAATGCATTTTCTAACCAAAAAGACGAATTTTCAACTAAAAAAGATTTTGCAATAAAAAAATTTAGTAGAATTTTTAAACTGAAAATATGAATTTTCATTTAAAAATTAATTTTTAAATAAAAAAATGAATCTTTTATTAGAATAGTTCACTTTTAAATTTGTTTAGACAATTTTTTAACAAAACAATTATATTTTTAAACAAAAGGATGAATTTTTAACAAAATGATTGAATTCTTGAAAAAATAATGAAACTTTTAATCAAATAATAAATGTAACCAGAAAATATGAATTTTAAACGGAGAAGTTAATTTTCAGCTATTGCTTGAAAATAGCTAAATTAGTTAAAAATAGTAAAATTTCCAATCCATAAAGACAATTTTTTAACGAAAACATGAAATTTTTAATATTTAATATTTAACAATAATTTTGTTTAAACTGTTAAAAAACTTTTTAACAAAACTGTTAAGTTGTTTTAATGATTTATTTTACGATAAAAAAATATCACCAATTTATTGAGTTTTTAAGCCAAAAAGATGGATTTCTTTCAAAAAATTAAAATTTTTAACCAAAAAAGTTAAATTTTGGCCGAATATTTATTTTTAATCTATTAGTTGAACGTTCAACCAAATAGATTTATTTTGTTGTTTTTATGGTTTATTTTATGATTAAAAAAATATCACGATAAAAAACTATAAATTTTGATAAGAATATAAAGTTAATTTGTCACATTAACGTAAAACAACATTAATTAAAATTTCTTCTATATTATTACAATATTAACAACAAAAAAGGTTAGTATTAACATTAACATTTAACATTTAATATTTAACATTTAACATTAAAATTGTTTAACATTTTTACAAAAACTTTTTAACAAAACTGTTGAGTTATTATTAAAATAATAAAATTTTCAAAACCAAATAATACAATTAACCAAAAAAGAGGAATTTTCAAGAAAAATTGGATAGTCAACTATTCAATTTTGATTGATTTTTTCTATTCAAAAAATATCACAATAGAAAACTTTAAATTTTGATTAGAATGTAAAGTAAATTTGTCACAATACCATAACACACGATTAAACAAAATTTCTTCTATATTATTATAATACTCACAAAAAAAATGTAAGTAATAATTAAAATTGGAAATAAATGTGACGCATTCTTGAAGTAAATTTGTAAAGATTTTCTTGAATAATTCTTTTTTAATCAATAAGTATATCTTGTGTAAAAATCAATATAAAAATCAATTTTTTGGAAGACTGATGCTATGAGAGTATCAAAATTTTTTTGTTGGACATTATTATTGAATTTGAAATATACTAAACGAAAGAAAAATTCTATAGCATCAAGAAATAATTTTTTTTTTAATTTTCGTACGAATTTTAATCAAGTCGCCACAATTTTGTATGAAGTCTTTTATATGGAATGTTTGGAAATAAGAATATTACATAAAAAAAGTGATTCGAAGGTATTATTACATTATCAAATAAGTTTAAAAAAGCATGCCTATTTTTAATTGAGTTTTTTTTCGATTTCTGTGAATTTTTAAATAATTTGACTCAATAAATCTTCAAATTTTCTAGTTGGAGAACTTCTGGAAAAACCTATTGTTAAAACTACTGGTCGTACACGGTAGTCAGTAATTTTTGAAAAGCATTACAAATCTTTTGCATTATATCTTTTCCTTTTTGGAAAATTTAATAATCTAAATACTTTAAACTAAATTTTTTGTTACTAAATACTTTTCTCAAACTTTATTTCAAAGATATAATTTTCTTGGCCCTGAATAGTATATAGAATTAATTATTTCTTCAATTTTGTACACTACTTTATTTGAATCAAAAGAGTATTTTAGTTGAAGAACAAGTATCAAAGAACTGATTTAGTTCAAATAAGGAGAAGAAGAAGAAGGATGAGGAGGATGAGGAGGATGAGGAGGAAGATGAGGAGGAAGAGGATGAGGAGAAAGAGGAGGAGGAAAAGGAGGAAGAGTAGGAGGAGGAGTAGGAGGAGGATGAGGAGGATGATAAGGAGGATGAGGAGGATGATGAGGAGGATGAGGAGGAAGAGGAGGAGGAGGAAGAAGAAGAATAAGGAAAAGAAGAAAATCGTTATTTAATATAAAACAAACTTAAACTTTGAATGGAAAAAAGTAGTTAAAAAAACGATTTGCTAGATGAAAAATAAAATTATTTCTGGGTGCGCTTGGTTAAAATGGGACTTGGCTTGGGTCAAGTTGACAAGTGTACTTGCGATATTTTATGTTAGTTTGACAGCGTGAAAATGCTCGTGACTCGTGTTGGTTTGTGGCTCGTGGCTTGAACGGCTGACACGCGTTTGTCCAGTGTTCTCTTGTTTGAACGTTTCAAATGATATATAATATAACGTAGAGTCAGCAGCAACCATTTTGAGTACCATCCATTAAAAGAGCCTATTATCATAGTTTTGAGGACATAAAAAAATATTTTTCTACGACTGATTCGTAGAACCAAATAATGTTCAAAGAATAATGTGGTAACAATTATTATCATTAATTTTTAATAAACATCGAGAAATTGAGAAAATTCAATTGAAGTGAGAATTGTATTGAGTTTAGAATTGAGCTGTGAATTAAGTATTTGGAATTGAGTAGTGAATTGAGCAGAGAATTAAGTTCAGAATAGACAATTAAGTTGAGAATTGAAAATTTGACTGATAAATGAATTTAGAATTGAGAATTGAATTAAGAATTGTATTGAAAATGTAATGAAAAAGAGGAGTGGGAATTAAATTAAGAAATTACAATTGCATTAAGAATTGAGCATTCAATTTAGAATTCAATTGTGGATTGAGAACTGAGATTTGAGAATTCAGTTGTCAACTAAGAATTAAGTTGCGAGTTGAGAATTGAGAATCCTGAATTAAGAATTGCCTTGACAAGTAAGAAGTGACTGAATATCTAAGAAATTCAGTTTAAAATTGAAAAATATTTCTTAAATTTAGAATTGAATTGGTGATTTCGAATTGAACTTCGAACTGAATGAAAAATTTAGAATTGCATTGAAAACAGAGAATTGAGTTGAGAATTGACTTGAGAACTGACTTAAAAATTTAGAATTGAGTCGAAAATTGAAAATTCATCTGATAAATGAATTAAGAAAATAGAATTGAATTGAGAATTGTGTTCAAAATTTCATTAGGTAGAGAAGTGGGAATTGAATTATTAATTCAATTAAAAATTAAATTAAGAAAGTAAAATGGCACTGTGAATTGAGCATTAATTTGAGAATTGAATTCTCCATTTAGAATTGAAATTTGAAAATTAATTTTTGAACTGAGAATTGAGTTTTGCATTCAGAATTAACAATCCATTTAAGAAATTAAAATTGAGAATGAAATTCAAAAACTAGAATTGCGTTATGAATTGAGCATTAAGTTGAGAATTAGGTTCTGAATTTAGAACTGAAAATTAATTTGTCAACTGAGAATTAAGTTGCGAGTTGAGAATTGAGAATCGTGAATTGAGAATTGTCTTGACAAGTTAGAAGTGAGTGAATATCTGAGAAATTCAGTTTAAAATTGAAAATTAATTGTTTAATTTAGAATTGAATTGAGAATTTTGAATTGAACTTCGAACTGAATGAAAAATTGAGAATTGCATTGAGAATGGAAAATTGAGTTGAGAATTGATTTAAGAAGTGATTTAAAAATTGAGAATTGTGTCGACAATTGAGAATTGAACTGATAAATGAATTGAGCAAATAGAATTGAATTGAGAATTGTGTTGAAAATATCACGAAAAAGAGAAGTGAAAATTGAATTGATAATT
>JAAAKG020038090.1:0-19167 GCA_010014905.2 Druon quercuslanigerum
ATAATTATAACCTTAGCCATGGAGTGCCGAAAGATACCCTTCGTGTCGTACCGCCGCATCATTTTTGTATATTTTCGATAAATAAATAGCCCCCTTGTGATGGTGCCAAACTGCAACATCACAGCCTCTAATTTTTTTTTGAAAAAAATTCTCTTATTATCTACTAAAACATATATTTTACCCAAATTTTTCAAAGGGGTATAGAGTATAACATGACCTCAAGTAAAAAAATGTTAAAAAATTTTTCAGTATTTTTTTGAGGTTATGTTTTAAAGATACACCTCTGTTTTTTTGAAAAAAATGCACTTATTGTCTACTTCAACATATATTTCACCCAAAATGTTCTAGGGGTAAGTAATGGCTTAAAAAAACAAAATCTCACAAAATCTAGCTGAAATATTCACTATCTTCTTAAACGGAGAACAAACCATCCCGCAGTTGTTACTAAAATTATGCACGACTCTGAACCTTAAGTTCGGACATTTGTCAAGTGCAAAGAACTACCAGCCCATAGCTTGTTAAAAACACCGGCTACAAGCTATCCATTGGCATTCTCAAAAAGTATTGGAAAAGATATTGCCGGAATTTGGCTGCCAATATTGGGTCACAAATGGACGTGTAACTGAGAAGCTAACATATCCATGGTGCCGATGATTGCCCGATACTGGATTGGTAACTATAGCATGCACTTGTCGAGCAATAATAGCCCAATACTGTCCCATCGCTGGATACAATGATTGTCCTAATGTCAGGTAAAAGTAACGATCAAGCATAGGTTACCAATGTCGGCCCAAACTCCACATAATGTTTATGCTACCGACAATGGCTGAATATTGATTAGACTTGAATGACTGGGTGCAATAACAATGTCCTTGCACTTAATTAAAACATTTTTGTTCAGAAAATCGTATAAGAAAAAACAAATAAAGTGCCTTCAAAAAATATAAGGACATCGTATTTGCACCCAATCGGTTAATTGCTGCATGATATTGCGTTGAAGTTTCGGAATTACTCCATTTAATGCTAGCTGGGCACTGAATACCAAAATAATTATTATTTAATTTTAAAATATAAATAATGTCTGTAGTTAAGAAAGATAAGTACATAATTTTAATTTAAATCTGTTCTTTTATGAATCTGCAATGTATTTTATTACATATTTATTATACGACAAAACACATAAGCTATAGTCTCTATTTAAAAACGCCTTTTTTTATAGCGAACGCTATTTGCATACATATTTTTTAGTCTGTTTTTGAATCCCGCTCATTCTGCAAGTCCTGATAAACACTTTCTGGTTTCCACCTAATTTCGGTTGGAATTGTTGACAGCTTATCACAAAAAAAGAGTTACATAAATCATTTAAATTGAGATTCAAAATTAAATTTAAAAGAAAAGTTTTTGTACAAACCTTTCACACGTTTATAGTTACGAGTTGCACTGAAATTTTCTTTCCCGAAATCCTTGACTTTCCGTCCCTGAACAGGTAAGGGCCTTCTCTGCACATTCTTCGAGTAGAGTGAGTTAACCAGTTAAAGGTTAGCACCTCCAAGAGCGCTGATGATAAGGACGATCAACTTAACATAATATTCCGGGTACAATCTTTGAAATTCCCTTATAAGGTCTCTATACCGAAAATGGTGCTAATGGTGACGCTTCTCGAAGTCAAGGAGAACTATGTCAGGCCTCGAGCACGCAACAGAAAAAAATGTCGAAAATATAAAGTTCCAGTAAATGCGACACTTCTCATTCTCGACAATTGACTATATTTCCTCCGGAGCGTCTATCGGAGCGGTATTAAGTTTAATACCCTGAGAGTGGCAGGAATGGTAATACAGTATTCTTAGTGCCGCGGTGCGGCTTTAGATGTAGGTCGTGTGCGCATTGGTTGGACAACTAGATAGCATATGTCCTAGATGCCTGGAGTATGCGTGGCAAGCCCTGCAACTATGATCGGGAACGTCTTCGCTCAAAATGCGCGTCGTCAATCCGGGTAATTTGAGGAAAAAAACAGTTAGCTCATAGGATACTGACTGATCATCCATATTTCTGTAGAAGATGCCATGCATCGTTTTATTGACGAGCTATTCACGGAAGTTTTTCTCCTGTGCTTTCTGAATTCGGGTTTTCAGGAGTGAGTACTCGAGATTAAAAAGATTTGATGCATTTTGCTCGCCCCTGACACTTAAGTTAGGTCAGTTAGCGCTTCCTGAACATTTTAAGAAGAGGGTCTCTTCCACTTGCGACTCTATGTGCTGTACCCAAAATAATCCTATTGTGAACACATTCAAAATTAAACATTCCGCGACCACCTTGATGGCGTCAGATTTAGACTCGCGGAACAGAAGACTTAAGATGCATGCTTTCGTTTACGTGCATAACCTTTCGTGTCCCGATATCAAGGGATCTGAGCTCGTTCTTCACCCATGGAACCTGAATCATCTATGCGGCTCTGTGGCACGCCCTAGCATGTATAAATCTTTCTAGCGCAAAGGTGCCACATAGCGCATCATGTAAACCTCGCCGCATTTTTCTAACCCAAATTTCATTCCTATTTCCTTAGTGTATCGTTCGACAATCCCTAGAGCTAGATGTAGTTACCCTTTATTTTTAGCATAGATCTTAAGATCATCCATGTAGAATACATGAGTAACCTTGTGCTTTTGATTAGGAGGTTTGCCGCAAAGATACCCCTGGAAATGGTAAAGTGCATGATATAATGACCATAATGTGGAGCAAAAGAGAAGTGGACTCGTGGAGTCACCTTGAAAGACACCTCTCTGGAAGCTGTTAGAACCTTGTTAGTTGTCACACGATTTTTTCCAGATGAGATGGTAAATCTGATTCTCCAAAGTGGCATCAATCTCTCTATGCACCTCACGATTTGCGGACGAAACTTTAAGCATTCCAAAAGACAGATGACAAGTCTATGGGAGGTTGAATCGAAAGCTTTACGGTAATCAATCCAGGCCATCAATTGTTCACGCTGGTAGGACGCTGCATCTCTGCAGGCACATCTATCGATAAGCAGGTTCTGTCGAGATCCTGCTACAACTTTCTTTGAGCCGCCTTATGCATACATTTCTTGCCACACAGGTCGGATTGTCCGAATAATCCTATAATTTGGGATAGCTGTGAATATCTTATACAGTGTGTTCAAACAAGTAATTGGCCTATAATTACTTTGGTCCACTAGAAGGTGTTCATACCATCTGTTTCCAGAGCGGAATAGTTTTTCATACATCTTAATACTTTTTTCCCCTCCTCCGTAGTGACGGGTGGGCATTCTTCCTCATGTGTTGTTATGAGGGCATCGCACAGCACCTTGAAGCTATTTATGTTAAGTTCTCTGAGTCTTCGTCCAGTCTATGTTGTACTTCGTAGACTTCTCTCCAGAATACTTCGACCTCCTCTGATTTGGGCGGGCGGTTGACAGTAACTGGAGGTTTTTCGATGTGTCGAGATGAATCAGAGAGAAACTGTTGGTTTTCTCTGACCCACCTCTCTCTCTCCGCTCTAGACTTTTCTTAGCGTTAGATAGTATCCGCATTCACTCAAAAATATTCTGCCGGATGGTTGGCAGCTTTGGCTTGTTAAGTGCGTAATGACGGATCCGGAGTTCGTGCGTGAACTTTGGAAATGTGGCGGTAAAATACCTGCCAGATGTTAGGTATGCCCAGCCTATCTTCATAGCGAGTGGATGCATTCTCTTTTTGGTCTTATGATCAACCGTTGGTTTTGTTTTACGGTTTGCATCGGCCAAAGCTCTCGCTGCATTATACACACAACACACTTCGCTTACATAGCACCTTTTTTAGAGTAGTTCGGTATAGTTTCGCAGACGTTGAGGCAAAAAGTGCGATATTTCTGGGTAATTCTCGCACCATAAAGCGTGCTGTCGTTCCATGTAACCCTCCCGTTCAAGGGATACACTCGCATTGTAGCACTGTAACAAACCGTGGTTTCGTCGCTCCGTCCACCTAAAAGCCTTGAGATTCCGCAGATCCATCGGATTGATTCCATCTTCATTGCCTCCCGCAGCTCCAGAGAAGCTAGGGAAGTAGGTTCTTACGTCTTTGTAAAGCCCCGCATGCAAAGATAAGGTTGCTGTTCAGTAAAACACAACTATGTACATAGCCTAAACATTCATTGATGCATTCTTTACCATATGATAATTTAATGAAGAGAATCCTTGGTAACTTAATGGAGTGAACCATGTCATGTCAAAGAAATAAAAACTGTTTGTTTAAGACATATTCGTAAAGATTAGTAAAAGTATAAAAATGAGAGAAATATGTTGGCTTCAATGGTGGTCTTATAAGAATGTTATATTAAAAATAATCATTGGTGGGACATCACATGATAGTCATTAGTCAAATAGTTCTCTGTGTGTATATTGCGCATTTTTTATCACAGAATGATAGAATATCGGACTCTCTCTTATCATCTTATCGTGGGTGCATATTAAATATATTGTGTATATATTAAAATTCAGTAAAAACAATTGTTTCGGTTTAAAATTGATATCTTTTGTGGAAAATAAATTGGTATTTTCAAAGTAATTAATTACAAATAATTATAATAGTATAAAAATATGCAGTAAATTCAAAAATAATTGGTATTATTAATCAAATTCAATTATATATTGCTGTAACCTTCTATGTCAATCCATTTGTTGACAGAGAATTTTTTCTTTGATATATGGAATATTTTTATAAAAATTCTTTGTCTTTGGTTAGTCTCGATACCTAAAATCTTAATATTATCAAAGTTAAAATGATGTTTCTTCGTATGAGAATGATAAACTACTGCTGAACTTCTGTCACCATGTTTACAATTGTTCTTATGTGCAATTATCCAGTATAACTACTGCAGTCGACACAATAGATTGTTTAAGACCCTTCCTCAAGAGTTCCTTTCCATTCATGAAACATTTAAGATCATTGTGGTCAGAGCGCAGAACGACCTTAAACCCCAATTTTCTAAAAATGTCTTTTTAATTGTTACTGTAAGATGTAAGATAAGCTAAAACCAAAAGCTTATTAGTTTCATTGACGTTAAATTAATTGTTTATATTGTTATTGATGGTGCTATCATTCCAGTTATCAATATTATCTAACCTTTTGTTCAAAAATTTTGTAACAAAATTTTTAGGGTAGTCATTCTCAGTTAAAGTTCTTTTAATCATATCTAAGTTTTTATTCTTAAATTCATGGTTGGAAATTCTAACTGCTCTGTCGACCAAAGAGTTAATCACACTTATGTTATATTCAATGGGAGTAAATGTGTTAAAATTGAAATATCTACCTGACCAATATGGTTTCCTATACCGATCTGTAAGCAATTTGCCATTTTCTCTCTTTAATAGAGTCTAAAAAGCTTATGCTCATATCTTTTCCCTCTCTATAGTGAAATTAAGCCTCGTGCTAAATTTTTTAAACTTTTTTAACAAATCATTATTGTCGTTTTTGCGAACACAAGTCAAGATATCATCTATGTATCTGAATAAAAATTTAACCTTGTATGAAATGGTTTTAAGAACACTGCTTTCAAGATCTCCCATGGCTAAATTAGAAACAGATGCTGATAAAGGAATACCCATCGGGAACCCAAAAATTAAAAAAAAAAAGGAACGTTAAAAAACCGTTTTTCAAGAAAAATGCATCTAAACTTGGCGAGTATCAAAAACAAACATGTTGTATTTTTCTTCGGACATGTATTATACCTGCCTCCGGTTACTATCTATATATGAGAATAGTCCCAATTATTTCACTAGAGGTCCCAGTATCGAGGACTGAGTCCTAATCCCTGAACAATGGTAGGTATGCGCACCCTCACTTAAGGCCCTTCAGGCTCGCCTCTTTTAGTTAGACTTTAACGCATAGTGAATCTCTTCATTTAAACAACTCTAAATTGTCTCCAAAAATCTTCTCCTCTCTTCAGGCCCTGGGATTTCGCTTACACCCTTAAAGTTTGTAAATCTGCCTCCTACTCTGAACTCCCTCTGGGACTGATCTAGGATGTACCATTGTAACGAATCGATGTTTGAAACGAACAACAACTATCCTAAGTGAAAATATCTTTAACCTAGAATGCTATAATCTTCACATTCCATATTATGATCTTACTGAATTTATTATGATTTTACCTAATCAAATGTGTTCTTATAATTACAAAGGCGCAAAAAAAAGGAAAGTTGTCTGAACTTTTGACCAGCCCATGTTGGTCTCATGTTTTTGTGGTCGCTCAATCAGAATCCGGTGGACGTTTGACCCCACCATGTCAGGAACCTCAAAAACACCCAAAATAGACAAAATAGCCCTTTTCATACGTACAAAATGTAACCCGACCACATTTTTGCAGGTTTTTTGGTTCACTGGATTTCAGTATAATGATCAGAGCCTGTCCAGAGCCTTCATATTCGCAACCTCGAAACCGTCAAACCTAACCTCAAAACTGCTTTAAGTTAGACAGAATAGACGATGTTCTAATTTTAGGGGAAAAATAAGTCCATCCCTGACCTAAAAATATACCCTCCCAAAGTTGCCAAAGTAGTCCGTTTTATTATTTTAATATGACCAATTGCCAAATTTCCATTTTTTATGTCACATTAATCGATTCTATCTTTTCCCTATTTCTTTGTGTCAAAAATCTCAACTAACCTAAGAAAGGTCGAACATAACCTCAAAACTCACCTCAATTAGCTGACCTAGCCGATCCGTTAGTTCAAAGACGAGAAACGGCGTTGATCTTTGGACGCATACGGCACTAGTTAGTTTATGACGTCATTACATCCGAATTCGGGGTTAGTTTGTGCTCTCCCAGTAAGGGTTTCATTCTTACCTCAAAACGAAATTTCGGAATAACCCAAATAGCCCCTTTTTGCTGAAAATGAATCATGTCTGTGGTTTTGATCCATATTTCGGGACTCGCACCTGACCTACGATAACTGAAATTTTTCTTTCGAATTTAAGAAGCACCACAAAAAAATGCAATAAACTGGACAAGAAAGGTCTGCTTGAAAACTCATGCTCGATATATTTGTACGGGTCCACCGTATACCACAGGATTCCATTTTTTTGGATTTGTAGAATCGGGAATTCTAAGTTCACGATCCAAGGACTGCTTCAATTTACTCCCATGGTAAATTAAACGATGACAACTGCCCCATCCATGGATAAGTAGAATGATTCGCTTTAGAATTTGCCAGGGTACCAAAGACAGCGGCAACGCGCTGGCTTGCAGGGGGCATTGGGGATAAAAATGATACCGTAGTGTGTACGAAGGCGAGTTTCATTGTCCTCGTCCGAGTCGAAAAGCCCACGACAGGTGATTCACCCCGACCGGAGCGGGTTCCCTAACGTGCAGGTTTTTCTCAAAATCATGGCTTTTCAAAAATTTTAAATTCTTCAGTGGAGCATCAGTGCACTAATAATTGTAGTTCATTATGCTACGTGTGTAGCAAATTCAACACACACCACAAAATCGTTGACCATTTTATAAGTATGTCAAAGTCATGTACGAAAGATGTTTTGGCATGCCGATTTCAAACCACAATAAAAAGTAGGTTCCTTATGTGATATGCAGCGCTTTTTGTACAATGCTTTATCGCTGGAAAACTGGAAAACGAACAATACATTCCCGAGGTTCAGCAAACCCATTATGTGGAAGAAATGACAAAACCGCGAAGAATGCTACATCTGTTAAACTAATCATACTGGAATCAATGGCGAAAAAATAAGATAGTTTATGCCAATTTTTCTTTTGTCACGAAACCCATCGAGGCTAATAAGAACATCAATCCAGTAGAAATCAGCAGCGAGAACGCTGAAGATAATGATGACCATGATAGAGTAAGTGGCGGTCATGATGATCATAAAAACCGTGTTGGTGATAGTGAAAGTTTTTAAAATAGCGAAAACAGCCGGAATGACCATTTTGAACCATGGGGAAAAAAGGATCGTAATCCCAAGACAATTTCACAGTCAGAAACGAACGGTATCGTGAGGAAACTTCGACTTGCTAATGACGAAGCAAAAGAGCTGATAGAAAGAAAGATTTCAGGAAGTATTTTGCAACGGAAGTGTATAACAGTAAAGAATTTGTATATTGTAAGGATGTGGATGGATTGATGAATGAGTTGAAGGCGAACGCATACTACAGTGAAGAGTGGCGTGTTTTCATCGACTCATCCACTCGAATTCTGAAGGCGGTCTTGCTGCATAACGGTAATATATACGCGCCAATATCAGTAGCACATTCAACTCAGTTAAAGGAGGAATACTCCAACCTTGAACTGATCATGAAAAAAAAAATTACGTGGCCCACCAGTGGGAACTGTGTGGTGGCTTGAAAATTCTAGGGATAGTAATAGGGCAGTATTCGTCAAAAATTGCCAAATGGAACCTATTTTGTTTGTAGAGGACAAAACATCATTGCGAAACCACTGGTCGATCCGAAAAAAGTTATGCTTCCACCTCTCCACATAAAACTCGTCCTGATGAATCAAAGATGGTGAATGTTTTTAGTATTTTCTAGTAAGACCTAGAAAAATCTGCTGTCAGTAATCTAATGTCTTTCATCAATTTCCGTAAATTATGATGCCTAATGAAACTAAAACTACATTTCCTTTATTCCCATATTGATGATTTTCCGCATAACTAGCTTCTGAAAAGAGAGTGTGTCCAAAAAGGAAAGAAGCGGAAAAGAAACCCTCTTTATCCAACATTTGATGACAAAAGAACACGCTGTCGACGAAAAAATGAAGAGAACTGATTTTGCGGAGCGTTTGTGGTTATGAGCTACGTTTTTGGGGTTATAATGACATCGTTACATTTTTTTGTCAAATAGACTCCTGATGTTGTGTTATGATATTCCAAAAACTAGTATGTTTGAGCCGATAAGGACCGAATAAACGAAAAAAGTAAACAAAATTTATTTTTATTAAAAAAACGGGCTATTGAGCTATTCGGGATTTTTTCTGAGGTTAACATGAAGCCTTGACTCGAAGAGCACTTAGTAACCTTAAATTCGGATTTGGCGATGTCATAAACTTACTAGTGTCATATGCATCCAAGCATCGGGGCCGTTAGTCCTTTTCGAACTAACGGATACGCTAGGCCAGCCCCGTGTCACTCAAAGCTAAAAGTGGGATGAGTTTTGACCGGAGAAAATTAGTAACCGAGTGCGGTACTGTTTAGCTTTAGGGCCGACTTGCTACAAAATGTATAGTGAAAATGAGATAAGTTATTTTTTAATAGTTCTACTGCGTTTTTCTTCTTGTTCTCTGAAAGAATACAGTTAAATAGTTTTAACATCCAGTGAAGAATAATAAAAGACAAAATATTGAAAATATTTAGATATATAAGATTTAAAAAATTTAAAAGGGCGGAAAATTTAAAAAACATATTTTAAAAATTGATAAAAATGTAAAAATTGTTATTGTTATTAATTTTGCTGTAAAACTTAAACAATTTTGTGTCACTTCTACTAACAACATACTTTATGTACATATTAATGCGGAATTAATTACTTATTTTTTAAAGAAAATCCTCAAAAAATAATTTTATTTCTATTGACTTGATAAACAATTTTTTTTAATAATAGTGAAATAAATAATACTAACAAAATTAAAAGTTTTAAAACTTATTTCCTTACATTTCTTTAAATATCCGGCCATTTTAAATTTCTTTCATCTCATTTATTTTCAAAGTTGTACAATATTTTGTCATTTATTAGTCTTCCTTCGATGCTAAAATGATTTCGACAATGCATTTGCTGGCAAGTCGGCCCTAAACGTAATCAGCGAGGCGATTTCGCCTGGTAGCTACTGGATAACTGTCATCCCACTTTTATCCTAAAAAGGAATACGAGGAAATATAGGATCAATAAAAGTGACCTGACAAAATAAAAATTTGCATTGTACATATTAGAAAAACAAAACGGACTGCTTTGGCAATTTTGGGAGGGTATGTCTGGAGGTTAGTAATGGACTAGGAGCTTTCCGAGTATAAAAGGCTCCGGATCCACACTCAGCGACCCAAAAAAAAAGAACTTTGTTTGGGCTTATTTTGCCCTACAGCTAGAAAATAGTTCATTCTCGCTAATTGGAGGCAGTTTTAAAGTTAGGTGTGGCGGTTTTTATGACAGGAGCATAAATTCTCTCAAAAGAGATGAATTAACACTATAACTAAATCCAATGCCCCGAAAAACCTGCAAAAATGTGGTAGGGTTAGATTTTTCTATGAACAAAAGCGACCTCAAAACCATTAGACCGACCTCAGCAACACAACAAATCTTTAAGTCTGCCGATCTTAACCGATCGAGAGATTTGATCTGTTTCTGAAAATAATAATAAATTTGTGAGTTTAGTTCGCTCTTTAGCGAAAAAATTTTGGTCCATTGAGCGTCAGAACCAGTTTCTTTTGAATTACGACATCTTATCTATCATGATGTTGAGCAACAGCCCTGTCTTTCTATTGACCAAAACACAGAACGAGAACCAGAACGTGAACGCGTGAAGACTTTAACGTGAGAAATCTTCCAATTTACTGAAAGTGGACGAGAACGGGCGAAGATTTTAACGTGAGAAAATCTTCAAATCTACTGAACTTTAACTGAACCTTACTGAACTTTTACCAGGTGCGAAGACCTTAACGTGCAAAAATCTTTCAATCTACTGAACGAGAAAGAGAGCGAGCGAAGATATTGAGGGGAAATCTTTCAATCCATAACGAAAACGAGTGAAGTATTTATCATATAATAATCTTCTAATCTATGATAAATCTACGAGTCCTTAAGTCTTCAAGTCCATGAGTCATCGAGTGATTTTGAAGTGAATTGTGTTGAAAAATCTATCGAAATTGTGAATTAATGTGCCTTGTATTGCAAGCTGTCAATGCTTTGCATTTATTTCATTTTAGGACTTGTGTTACTTATCATTAGAATCTGTGAAGAGTTCGCCACCAGAGCTTCAAAAAATGTCTTACATGTATGTTATTGAGTATTATGATCAGTTCCTATATTTCCCTTTTACTCTGTTTCATTGTTTTGTAAAAAACGACCGATGTAGCAAGGCGAATCATAGAATTATATAGGCACAGAGATGCCTTGAAAACTAAAGCCACAATTTTTCAAAAGTTTCTCATTAAATACATTGGGGATATCGATGTTTTACAATTAAGGGGTAAAATGGAGAACGCATCAATAATGTTGGATAACTTTGAAAAAACTCAATCCGAATTAGAAGAAATTGTAGCGGAAGATCAATTTGAAATTAAGTACCAGTGGCGCAGCGATTTCAAAGAAAGTCTATCAGCATTATGTGCCAAGGCACAAGGTATTGTTAACGAAAAGCAATCCGTCTGCTTGCCACCTTTGCGATATTCCACAGGAAACGTGTCACACGTCAATAACGAAGAAGCTGCGACTATCGCTGTCCAGAAACGAAACGTGAACGCAATTAATCTTAAATTACCGGCCGGGGTTTCGTGACATGTTTAAGTCCTCGATTGAGATCAATCCACGATTTTCAGAGACTTATATACCTACGTTCGTGCCTAATGGGAAGGGACGCAGACAAATTCGAATCTATTTAAGTAACTGATTTAAACTATAGCAGATGATTTTTTTAACTTGAAACTTTCAAATATCTCGAAAAATAGGCACCCTATGAAAAAACTTTATAAATAAAAATTTAATCACACTGAGGAGTACATACACTGATGTTAAAATCGGTTCCTCCACACCGCCCCCTGGGGGTAAGGGTGGTAGCAAGTGCAAAATCCTAAATAGGAACCCCTATTTTTATTGCATACTCTTTGGTAATTATTATTTTTAAAAACGTGCCAAAGCGTATATCCGTTCTTGAGAAGTAATTATAAAGTAATACGTTTACTTCAACAGTTTTTCCTGAATATTTCTAAATTTTAGCTCTGGCATTATTGCAGATTGAGGTCAGTGGAGGCTATCGAAACATTACGAAAGTGTTTACTTTTTCCTTTCCTTAAATACAGCAAATTTGAAAAAATACATTTAAGATCAAACTCACTTCCATTAGATCAAAAATGATTTCGAATACTACTTTACAATGGAATATCAAATCGTACGACAAAAAATTGAAATAGTTCTGGTGTATGGAGAAGCTGAAAAAATCTTGATAATGCTGTCAATCTCTACGATGGAAGTGTTCAACCTAAGAAAAAGACCCGTAGAACAACAGTCACTGGAGGTAATAATAAAAATGCTGTATTAGCTGCAGTGGCCAATAATCCTCAGGTTAGTACACGAGAAATTCCTCGAGATTCTGGAATGTGTCAGAGCAGTGTTTGAACAATTTTAAAACGTAATGAATTTAATTCGTATCATGTACTTTTACATCAAGAACTTCATGACGTTGATTTCCAAAATCGGGTAGCTTTTTCTCAGTGTCCACATGAACAAATACAACAATATCCCAACTTTTTCCGTTATGTATTATTCTTTGACGAGTCGTCTTTTGCGAACCATGGAATGGTTAATCGACAAAACATGCACTACTGGAGTATTAAAAATCCGCAGTGGCTTCGTGAAGTCGAACACCAGCGTCAATGGACTGTCAGAGCATGGTGTGGAATCATTGGCAACAAACTGATCGGTCCCCAGATTATCAAAGGTAGCTTAAATGGTTCAAAATATCAAGAAATTTTGGAAAATTAACTGCCAATATTGCTTGAAGACTTGAGCTTAGAAATATGGCAGAACATGTGGTTTTAAAATGATGGTTGTCCGGCACTCTATTCAGCGGTTCAGAAGTTCTTGATCGTGATTTCAAAGGTCGCTGGATTGGTAGCGGCGGTCCGACAAATTGGCCTGCAAGATCGCCAGATTTTACTTCACCAGATTTCTTTTTGTGGGGCTATCTAAAAGACAAAGTGTACAAAAAAACCTACAAAACGTGATACACTTCTCCGTTGTGTAAATTCATTTGGATTACGGATTTTGAACACTTACTTTATTTAAAGATGATTCCCTGAGTACCCCGAATCGTGAGAGGCAAAGGGACTTACGTTAATCAAGCACCCCGAAGGGAACAGAAAACTGCTACGTCCACGTCGTTATTTCTGGGTTACGCTAAAAGTAGTAGTTAGTTTTAAGACTAATTTTGAGTATTGCAGAATCGTAAGCGTGCATTCTCAGTAACAGTAAAATGAAGAAAAATTTAATTTCGTGAATTACAGCGCCATCTATCGCGAAACGAGAAAAATGTTTTTGGGTTCTTATTTAGGATTTCGAACCTGTCCCCACCCCCAGGGGGCGATGTGGGGGAACAATTTTTAACATTAGTGTATGTACTCCTCAGAGTGATTAAATTCTGATTCATAACATTTTTTCATGGAGTGCCTATCTTTCGAGATATTTGAAAGATTCAAGTTAAAAAAAATCTACCGGCATATTTGCTCGGAATATGCTAGAAAAATGTTATGAAGATCCGAGTACCGTAATCAATAATCATATTAAATCGTTTTTGAAACTGCCGAATCGTCATAACACATCAGCCGTGGCTCTAGAAGAACTTTTAAACAACGTAACCAAATATTATCTTGCTTTAGAAGCATTACAAAAACATTTTTGGAAGCGTTTCCGATATACGTGAACGTGTAGAAATTAAATCTACAAACACGTTTAAAGTGGAAAGAACATTTGCATGCAAACAAAGGTCTAATGATGGAGCAGTTACTCGAATTCTTGCAACGACGGGAAAGAATTCTAGAAACAAACAAATCTTTTTCGAAAAATGAGAAATCCAAAAATAATATATCACGTAACGAAAATCAACCTTACGGTGGCAATAGGCCCTTACAATCTCAATGAAATTTTAAAAGACAATCTGTTCTATTTGTAAGGAAGCACATTTTACTCAAAATTGTGAATAATTACTAAAAGTGACCTTGCAAGAACGGTTCAATAACGTCAAAAATCTACATTTTTGTTTTAATTGTCTTCGATCTTACTAGAATACCGTAGAATACCGTAGAAAATGGCAATTCTAGTGTTTGTAAAACCTGCAGCTGAAGACATCACACTACTTTGCATCAGGACAATAAGTCCACGAAACCACATCACACAAATCATGCGAGTTTCCACACTACCGTATCATCTCAAGTTTTATGATCGACTGTTATCGTGCATATTATAGATCACAAAGGCAATCCCCAATCGTGCAGGGCCCTCATTGAGAATGGTTCGTAGGTCAACTTTGCAACAGGAAAATAAGGTGCAAAGTTAGGTATCGAGCAACGAGAAATCGAAACTCCACTCGGCGGAGTGAATTAAATGAGCTTTAACGTGAATAAAATAACGCGAATAACGCAACGAGCCAATCGCAATTAAATAAATACTCAGCCGATCTCACCTTCATTGTGACACCAGAGGTCAATGACCGCGAACCAAGCGAACCATTAAATAGGGTCGAATTAAAAATTCCCCCTAAAATCCACCTTGCTTATCCAGCATCCCATAAACCGTCAGAAATCGATATACTGATCGGTGCTGAAATATTTTTTAAATTGCTCTGTATCGGACAGATATCTTTAACAAAAGATAATGTGATTCCTAACAAAACCTAATTTGGATGGATTTCATGTGGTAAAACCCTGGGCAATCTATTCGTAAACCCGGCCAAGTGTAATTTATCGTTAAATTTATTGCATAGCAAAAATTCTGAATTCTGGGAAATAGATAATTGCTCAAAAAAAAACTTTTATCGAAAGAAGAACGTGCATTTGAAATAAATTTTCAAGAAAACACGAGCCACGATTTGAAAACGGGCGATATATCGTAAAACTTCCATTCAAGGAAGTTTCAATCGAAATCAATGAGTCATACTCTCAGGCACTCAGACAATTCAATTCTCTAGAACAGTCTTTGACCAAAAACTGGGATTTGAAGGAGAAATATATCGCTTTTAGGAGAGAATACATGGAATTAGATCATATGTCTGAGGAACAAGTTGCTTCCCTTTATGAGGGTTATTGTTTTCCGCACCACACGGTAATCAAATAATCAAGTTTAACGATAAAACTTCAAACCTTTTTGATGCCTCAGCTAAAACTTCAAACGGAAAATCTTGAAACGATATACTTATGGTCGTTCCCAATATTCAAGATGATCTTTTTTAACTTCTTGTCCGTTTCCGATCCAATGCATCCGCAATTACTGCAGATATCAAGAAAATGTATCGGCAAGTACGTCTCAATGAAGCCCATCAAAACTTTCAAAAATTGTATACTGAGAAGATGCTCATCAACCTCTTAAAAATTTTAGTTAACAACTGTATGTTATGGCATGTCCTCTGCGTTATTTTTAGCGACGCGTTTGCTTATGCAATTGGCTAACGATTAAGCTAATATTTATCCATGTGCGTCTACTGAGTTGAAAGAAGATTTTTATATGGAAGATTTGTTATCAGGTGCTCGAACTTTCGAGGATGCAAAAAAACTGAATTAAATGAGCTCTAACGTGAATAAAATAACGCGAATAACGCAACGAGCCAATCGCAATTAAATAAATACTCAGCCGATCTCACCTTCATTGTGACACCAGAGGTCAATGACCGCGAACCAAGCGAACCATTAAATAGGGTCGAATTAAAAATTCCCCCTAAAATCCACCTTGCTTATCCAGCATCCCATAAACCGTCAGAAATCGATATACTGATCGGTGCTGAAATATTTTTTAAATTGCTCTGTATCGGACAGATATCTTTAACAAAAGATAATGTGATTCCTAACAAAACCTAATTTGGATGGATTTCATGTGGTAAAACCCTGGGCAATCTATTCGTAAACCCGGCCAAGTGTAATTTATCGTTAAATTTATTGCATAGCAAAAATTCTGAATTCTGGGAAATAGATAATTGCTCAAAAAAAAACTTTTATCGAAAGAAGAACGTGCATTTGAAATAAATTTTCAAGAAAACACGAGCCACGATTTGAAAACGGGCGATATATCGTAAAACTTCCATTCAAGGAAGTTTCAATCGAAATCAATGAGTCATACTCTCAGGCACTCAGACAATTCAATTCTCTAGAACAGTCTTTGACCAAAAACTGGGATTTGAAGGAGAAATATATCGCTTTTAGGAGAGAATACATGGAATTAGATCATATGTCTGAGGAACAAGTTGCTTCCCTTTATGAGGGTTATTGTTTTCCGCACCACACGGTAATCAAATAATCAAGTTTAACGATAAAACTTCAAACCTTTTTGATGCCTCAGCTAAAACTTCAAACGGAAAATCTTGAAACGATATACTTATGGTCGTTCCCAATATTCAAGATGATCTTTTTTAACTTCTTGTCCGTTTCCGATCCAATGCATCCGCAATTACTGCAGATATCAAGAAAATGTATCGGCAAGTACGTCTCAATGAAGCCCATCAAAACTTTCAAAAATTGTATACTGAGAAGATGCTCATCAACCTCTTAAAAATTTTAGTTAACAACTGTATGTTATGGCATGTCCTCTGCGTTATTTTTAGCGACGCGTTTGCTTATGCAATTGGCTAACGATTAAGCTAATATTTATCCATGTGCGTCTACTGAGTTGAAAGAAGATTTTTATATGGAAGATTTGTTATCAGGTGCTCGAACTTTCGAGGATGCAAAAAAACTGAATAGCGAATTAATGCAGGTCACTCGTAAGGCTGGCATGAATCTGAGACAATGGGTATCCAGTGAACCGGATCTTGTCACGTCTTTATCAGAAGAATCTGACGAATCTTTCCTTTGCTTTAATTTAGGAGATACGACAAGAATACTCGGTATTTATTGACATCCCAGACCAGATCCATTTGTTCATTTACTTATGCAAAATAGTTGCCGACGATTATATTTATCTTCAAATACATGATTTTTGTGAAGCTAGCGAGAAGGCCTGCGCGGCTTGTATCATCCGATGAACTAATTAGAGTGGAGAACATTTCGCTCGATTAGTTTGTTCAAAATATATAGTCGCGCCTTTAAAAATTATATCGTTACCACGACTAGAACTCTGTACGACAGTCTTATTATCAAAACTATATGCAGCCGTCTCTCATACCTTAAGAAAGTTAAATGTCGAAAAAAACTATCCGGTGGTCCGATTCCGCCATAGCGTTGCATTGGATTAAAAAACCTTCCAATACTTTATACACATTGGTAGAAACCATGTTGAAGAGATTCAAACGTTGAAACAATCTCTCGAGTGGCGACACATACGTACAGAGCACAATCCCGCGGATCTTTTCTCGCGAGTCCTCACAACAAATAGTTTATTACTAATTCTTTTTGGTTTAACGGTCCAGTATGGATTAACGGTCCTGAAGATAATTGGCCTGTATCGCACTTTCCGTGTAAGGATGCCTAATACGTCATCATTAGAAGCTGTAAAACCCATATAGGATGGAGATATCTTACTATGTAGTCTTAAGTGGTTCTTAAAAGCTAATTAGGGAAGTTGAGGTTAGGTTGGCAAGGGAGCAGGGTAGTTTTTTGGTCAGGAGTTTGGGTCTTCATTGTGGATAAGGGTGGTTATCGTAGTGCTGAGGGATGTTAGGGTAGAGAAAAAGGTGTCTGTAGGGGCTATGAGGGGTAAAATAGTGTAAAGAAAAGCAAAATTTGGGGCGGTAAGCGATAGTGGCCTTTAGAGACATCTGTTGGCTACTACAGTAGGTACTTCTTTAGATGGATAATTCACAGTTAGCGACGGGAGAGCGGGAGGTAGGCAGCGAGATTACTGGAAGTGCAGGTAGTGAACTTCACGGGAACAAAATTTCAATCAGGGCACGAGGGCCAGCTGTGCATGGCCCGGTGTCGAGTGGCGCGTCAGGGAGAGGGAAATATCGGAATGAAGAAAACGCCAAAGCGAGGGAGAGAGCGTCTAGCGTCTGTAAGGCTCCTGTAAATGGCAAATGGCTTCTACACCACAATTTAACTCACCTTTCTTATATTCAAACTTGAACTGGTAGCCTTTAACCTCTTCTAACCGGGACCATGAACACACAAATAAACTAATAATATTTTCATGGATCTATTATTTTTTTGTCCTAAAAACATAAAATGCAAAGGCATATATTGTTTAGTGTACACATTTTCGTATATAGATGCGTGTTGCACGAAGGACTGGTGTACAAATATGTGGACAAACGTAAATTATTTTGCAACTACTTGAGATTCGCTTTTTTTATTTGGCGATGTTTTATGTGAAGAGTGGTGATATGAAGAAAGTAAGTTGAAAATCATGCATATATTAATTTAATTTAATTGTGTGTGTGTGTGTGTTCTTAGGCTGAAAGGAGACCGGGACAGTGTAGTGAGGTGGACAGAACCTCAGATGATTTCACAGTTACCCGGATCCATGTGGAGATACCCCTGCCGTCAAATTTTGATATCAATCAAAAGCCACTAGAGGTAAACAATTAAAACTTATTTTTTAAATTTAAATTTACCTTGAACTTTTTTTCTTCCTAGAGAATATTAAACATTATTCAAAATTTAAATTTGCCATGCATTGTTTTCCTCTAAGAAAATATTATGGTTTTTTAAATTTAATTTTATACTGAATTTTTTTCTTCTGAGATAATATTATTCATTTTTTAAAACTTGAATTCAACTTAATTTTTTTATCAGAGAAAATATTACACACTTTTTTTCTTTAACAGGTGTCAGTGGTTGTCCGGTATGACAGGAGGTCACCACCACCACCACCATCCCACCCCTCATCATCGTTTAAAAAAAGTTGTGAAAAACCTCGAGCACACCCTTCCTCGAACTCATCATCGTCGTCATTAAAAGTATAAAATCCCAAACACCACCAACACCAATAGAACCTCGCAGACATTCATCTCACGTACCACATCAATCAATGCAAGATGCTGGTAAAACAAATACATATAAACATCCTGCCACTCCACTTCCTTCATCTTTACTGCATGCGACTCTTTTAAACGAGGACCTCCGTTTGTCAGAAGTAAGCAGTGACGATGAAGAGAATGTCATAAACAAAAGACGCAAAATAGAATTAATCGAGCCACACCACATGAATCCTACTCATCGCAAAAGAACTCGGCCTCTTGTAATAAGCGGACGTAAATCTGATGGTGCGTCATATAAAAATAATAAGTAGATAGCTATATTTAGCAACATACCG
>JAAAKG020038101.1:0-43728 GCA_010014905.2 Druon quercuslanigerum
ATAAATAGCCATGAAGACATAACGCATCCTTGTCTAACGCCTTGTACAATATCGAACCAGTCACTTAATTTCCCATTTACCCTTACGCTCACTTCGCCACCCATATATATTGCTTTTATAGCTTGTAGGAGCCATCTATAATTTCCAAAAATTAGAATTGACACCTAACTCTCTAATAGTGAGTCAGGCTAACTCACCATTTGATAATCTGTATAAACCAGATTTAATATAGATTTTTGACCAATAAAACTGACGTTTTAAAGATTTTCGCTGATATTTGGTAATATAATATAGAATTCACATCCCCACCTTGTGAAGATGTGAATTTTCTGTTATTATAACTGTTACTATCAATTTAATATTTCTATGTGAAAATGAGAGCGTTTTTTATTGTTATGATATATTTTGAATTTTTTTAGAATTTAAGAATATTTTTAATTGTTTATTTTAGGTTTATTGACCAGGGAATATTTAATTATTAATTTTAGATGTTAATTTTTGTTTGTCTACTGGTCTATAATAATATTATTAAAATATTGATAAATCTTAAGATTGTGAAAAAAATGTCTCTATCTCCGCTGGGATCTGAACCCAGGACCTTCAATATTTTAATAATATTGATATAGACCAGTAGACAAACGAAATTAACATCTAAAATTAATAATTAAATTTAAGAATATCCTGGGATTATCAAGATTATTCTACAATAGTCCTAAGAATGTGGAATTTTGTGGAATATTTCGCGATTTTTAAAATGGATTAGAATTTTATGAAACAACTTTAAGAATCTCAGTGAAATTTTGCCGAGAATCGATCACTGCAAATCAATGAGGAAATTAATATATAATATTAAAATATATATTTTTCGATTCTTCTTAGTCTTGAATGGTTCCCTTGTAGAAATACCAATGTGGGGCTGGTCGGGTATCCGAACAGTTAGCCTCACTTTAAGTCGGGGGCTAGTCGGGACTACTGATTAGTGTCCCCGACCAGTGTCTGTACGGTGAATTAGTCGGGGGCTGGACAGGCGATCCGGCATATCCCAGTTGGGGTCTAGTCGGGTACTGGTAGGGTCCGGAGAATAACACGACTGTCTCAACAAAAATAGTGTTGTCTTTAAGATTTCCAAAAGCAGAGTGTATCAACTATATTCTATTTCTTTCGAGTGTTTTATGTATCTTTATGTAACAATGAAACGACATTCTAGTGACGTAGAATAGAGTTGAATTAAATAAATTCAAACAAAAATCACAAATTCAAATTATTTTTATTTGATAAAAAATACGATTTAAATCACATTTAACGACAACAATATTTTTAATAACACACTTTTTGTAAGTACAAAAATTATTCTAGTTTTAAAACAGCATTTTATTTTACTCTTTCAAACAGAATAACGTCTACATAGTTTAAGAATCATTTTTATACTTCATTTTGATAAATTTACTTGAAATTTTACCGAATAAGTGTGCGACACAAAGCCTAACCTCAAAATTCCATTTTTCGATTTTACTGAAAAAAATAAGAATTTGGTATTTTTCGCGGTTCCAACATTTTTGCAAATTTTTATTCAAAATATAGAACTATAGCCAAATATATGCCGTATTTCTAATTTTAAATGTTAAAACTCCGGGCGTAAAATAAAGTACGAGTTCGGATTGTTCCGTCTAGAATTTTATCTCTCGTTTTCAAGTATTCTATACTAAAAGTATTAAAATTAGACATTCAGAATCAATGATTCTGGTTCTCGTATGCCAGAGAACTCGAATTAATTTATCTAATTACACTGACCATATGAATGAACTTAAATTCACAAATATTTAATTGTTCTCCTGCTATTTAAATATTGTTTTTTTTCAACTGAATCAGATTAAAATTGAGGTTAAAAAATATTGACACTACCGCTCGCAGCGGCGAAGGAGAATTTAAAGTCTAAAAAGGCAGTCTTAAAGTCTCTTTGAATTAAAAATAAAAATATTCGTAATCAATATTTGAAATTTGTCTACGAACAAAATTTAATAGGGTTGGTAATTGTCTGATTATTTTTAGTCGTTTTCAAAATTTCCGTTCTTTATGGGCATAATTACTGTCCAAATTACAATTCTTACATTCCTATCCAAATCAGTTAAATATGACCGAAATTTAGTGATATTTTTACTGATCCTAGGGGATTTTCAATAATAGAAATCGCGAAATCGTGACTGATTCGCATGAAAATGTCACTGATTTCAGTTTAGAAAGTGAAGTATTCTACAATGTCTTTTTTTTTCTGGAATACTCTAAAATGTTTCAACATGGCTTCAAATTTAATTCATGATTCGTTATTTTTGAAATTTTATATAATTCTGGCATTTTCCAAACTTTTCTAAAATATTGGGAAATACTCAAAAAAATGCTTCATTAAAACAAAATTTTTTTAGGTTAAATATTATATCCTGTAATTGTTGTAACTTTCTGGAGTGTTACAGAACGTTTAGGTTAGTCAGGAATTCTATAATGTTCTATGATTTTATAGACTATTTTGTAATGTTTTTGCCATCAAAAAATTCTAGAATATTCCACAATGATCTTACATTTTCTAGAATAATTGAGAACATTTTGAACGTTATTTATTTCTGAAATATTGTAACAATTCTGGGACGTTCCTAAATTTTCTCAAATATTATGGAATGTTCTATTTTGTATGCTCTTGAATCTAAAGTATATGGGACTAAGCGGCGCGTTTCTGAAAACGATATTTGCTTCTTCTAAATAAAAAAATAAAGAGGTTTAAATTTAACATGAAAGTTAGATTTAACAAAACCTAGACATAAATAATCAATATTGCATTTGAAATACAAAAATAAGGCTGCACCGCTTTCCTTTTAGATAAGTGCACCGCCCAATCCCAGTTTACGGTACTATAAAATGTTTTTATTATTTCAAAAATATTTTACAACGTTTTAAAACGTCTTTCATTATTTTCTAGAGGATTGTAATGTCTTTTATATTAGGATGTAATTTAATATCTTGAAATATTATAGTCTGGATTTTTCTATAAATGTTTACAAATCTACTGAACATCTGTAAAGTTTACATATTACTCTGGATAACAAAACTAACATCGAAAAAAATTATTCTGTAATATCGTTGGAAGATTTTTCTTTTTTGTATATTATCAACTCAATCAAGCAAGACACGTTAAAAAGTGTAATCTGATATGCATACGTAATTATACGTAACACAGAAATATTTTCAATTAATAATTAAAATGAATTTTTATTTTTATTGCCAATAACCTGAACAAGAAAGCATCAACTTTGGCTAATTCGTGAATGCTTCTCGGCAGAGAATATCATCGTTTAAATTAAATTTCCACGCTGAGATCGTCATTAAGATATAGAACTATCAACATTTTTAATGAATCGACATGTTTTTAGTAAGGATAGCGTATAGTGAAAGAAGGAGCGATAGCCATCGAGGTTGTTGTAGAATATAGAGACTCCTATCCGAGTATTTTCATTTATGAGCGCGTTAAGGCCGTACGTTAGACGCGTTGGGCTGCATTACTTTTATGGCGTTGTCACGATGGTAGCACTGTCAATTTCTGCGGCATGCAATCGAGCGCAAACCGGGCATTAACATCATTCTCAATCCCAAGTTTAATCAAACGCTAACCAGCGGAGATTTAATCTGCCGCAGAATCCCCCATCCTTCTCGTTGAGAGCTCCCCCTACCACGGCCCACAACCTCCACCAACCTACCCCCTATTTCTCGTGGCCCTTCGTTGAATCTTAGTTAGTATAAAATATATATATTTATATATATGTGTGTGTGTATATATATTTATCTAGCGATATAGTGGAGTCGCATTTCGAGTAGATAATACAATCACAACACCGGGGGTGGCCACGTTATTTATAGGCACTCTATTTGCGTTGTTGGCGATATTGACTCTCGAACGACTAAGGGATGCGATCAGTGATTACGACAAAGCGTTCGGCCACCTACCCTTCTATCTCGGTGGGGTACATCATTATTGTGCGATTTTTTGTGCTTTTTTTAGAGAAAATGCATACAAGTTTCGAATGAAAGCTCATTTTTGTTAAGGCGGTAGTTGAACTTAATTAAGTACTTAGAGGCATAATTAATTAATATGCATTATATTATGAAATTTTTCTTATGATGCAGTGTAATTTTTTGATTATTAGCGACTTTGTGATATCAAGGCTGCCACAAAATCCCAGTTTCGAAGTTCTCTCTGGACTTTTCCCTGAACAATTTTTCATTTTTCCTGACCGTTATACATTTTTCTTTCAGTTATAAAAACCTTAAACTCTGGAGATCAATAATTTAAATATAAAATAAGTTTCTTTCTATATTTATTTCAAAGACTTTTAGAGGCAACAGTAATTATAATTTTATAAGGGACATCGAAAGATCTTACTTAAGAAACATTTGATACTAAGAATGAATTTTTAGTAATATAGTTGATTTTTTAACCAAGTAGATGAATTTTCAACCAAGGAGATAGATGTTATACCACTAAAGGTGATTATTTAACAAAATATATATGAAGTTTCAACTAAAAAAGATCAATTTTAAGTTCTAAAAGTTATTTTGGATTAAGAAAACGCAAGTTATCAACAAAATAGTTAGATTTTCAACCAAAGGAATGGATTTTTAACAATGAAAATTAGTTATCTACCAAAAAGACGAATTTTTAAACAAATAATTGAGTTTATTATACTCAAAAAGATGCATTTTGAACAAAAATCTAATGATTAAAGTTTCCTTAGAAATAAATTATTTTCAACCAAAACGAAGGTATTTTCATAAAAACAGTTACATTTTCAAACAAAGATATTAATCTTCAAACAAAGAAAAATTAATTCTCAACAAAAAGTGTAATACTTGATAGTCCCACAAAAAGTTTAATAATTTTTAGTCAAAAACAGATGATTTGAACCAAGAAATACGAATTTCCGACAAAATAGTTCAAGTTTCAACTAAAAAAGATCCTAGAGGCTAAATGGTATATAGTTACATTTTTAGTTACAAAAATTAATTTTTAACCAAACAGTTAAATTTACAACTAAATTAATTAATTTTTAACTTAAATCATTCATCTTTAACGTAACAAATTAATTTTTAACGAAATATTCGAATTTTCAACGAAGTAAATGAATTTTTTACCCAAAAGAATGTATCGTAAATGTACCAATGGTCGGCAAAAGATTCTAAGGTTGGACACCACTTTTGGAAAGACTTGTGTAAAAAAAGTATTACGTTTTGCAAATTGTCAAAATTGGTTAGATAATTAATGTAATCTCATTCAATCTCTTTCTTGTGACAGAACTTGTACGAAATAAAAAAAATTTGCACAAGAGAAAATAAATATTCGCCCGACTACTGATAGGTGGTTAGGATAGCGGTGCACTTACCCTTTTTCTACCCAGAAGAACACATTTGTAACAAAATTCATGAATTTTCTACTAAAGACGCTAGATTTTCAAGCAGAAATTATTTGAATAGTTAAATTTTTAGTTTAAAAAATTGATTTCCCACTTAAAATAAAGGTTTTGGAACTGAAACTATAGTTCACCAACAAAAATATTTTTGTAAAGAAATTAGTTCCATTTTCAATTAACTAGTTTAAACTTTAAACCATTAATTATGAAGTTTTAACCTAAACTGTAATATTTGATATTTCAACCAAAAAATATTTATATTTTATACCAAATACAGTTGAATTCAACAGATAAATACGAATTCCCCCCAAAAAATTGAATCCTTAATGAAAACAGATTAATCTTCAACAAAAAAGTTGCATTTATAGCCATTAGAGATGAAATTTCTACGATAAAAAATAAATTTTTTTATCAAAAAGTCGAATTTTCAACGAAAAAAGATGAATTTGTAACAAAATGAATATATTCTTAACTACATTACTGATTGTAATAAAACTTCAACATAGCTATACAATTTTTAACCTATTAATAAAATTTTAAGCCACAAGATGAATTTACAAACATGAAAGATGAATTTTTAACCTTAACTGTAATAATTAATTTTTGAACCAAAAACAGTTGAATTCAAAAAATAAAGACGATTTTCCAAAAGAAAGATGAATCCCTAATAAAAATAGATTAATTTTCAACAAAACAGTTGCATTCTTAGACGGAAAATATGAAATTTCTAAGGTTATAAATGAATATTTGAATCAAAAAGACGAATTTTCAATAAAAATAAGTTGAAAAAAATCGTTCTTTAACCCAATGAGACGAAATTTTAAGAATACAGTCGAATTTGCAACAAAAAAAGAGACTTTTTCACAAAATTATACGTTTGTAAGACTTACTTGTTAATAATACATTTTTTTCTATAAATGTAATTTCATCAGGGTTCCACATTTACTTCATTAACAGAGTTTATATGTATGTTCAGTTCCTACGTTTATAAAATCATAGTAAGATTTTGTGGGTGGGGGATCGAAAATGGTGGAAAATCGCTTTACGTAATTTGTGGATGAATCCTACACTTCAACTTCAAATTTTCGAAAATCCTCTGACTATTTAAGATTTTCTCTGATATCCACTAACTTTCCCTGTAGCTTTCAAAAAATTCCTGACCTGCAGCAATCCTGTATATTTTTCGATGATTGTTAGAGAGATTGTTCAAGAACCCTTACCGGAGCGTTGTTGTGGGACAAGTATGGTGTTTGAATTAATATAGTTTGTAACTCACAAATCGAAGTAAAGTATATTCATTTTTTAGGCTAGAGTCGAACGAAACTTTGGCTTAATGGAATAGTAATGGTATAGTAAGAATAAAATAAAAAAATCTTCAACTTCAGTTTCCTTCTTTTAGAAATCGTCTACTTTTTCTTTAATTAAAACTACATAATTTACTCCAGTAAGAAGTTCTTCAGTAACTACTTTATTTCTGACAAGTTTAATCCTCATTTTACGTTTTCAAAGTTGGTTAACATTCTTTCTATCCAGGTCACTTCAGTTATTTATAAGATTCTACAATGTTTCGTAGGTCGCCTCGACTATAAAAACTTTGACCATCATTATAGTACCTACAGATAAGCTTGGTCACATATAGATAGCGTGTAAGAATACATACAGTGGGGAAAAGAAGGTTTTATTGCAAGTTGGAAGAATCCTCACCCTATGATTTAGTGACTGCCGTTCGTCGTCCCATCCAGTTCACGTTTCGTACTTTATCTCATTTCTCGAACTACGACCAGTTACCCCCCCCCCCCCCCTGCACACACAGATATTTATGTACATGTAATGCACACACATAAAACTATTCTAGTATATTCCTGAGAATAATATGCAATTGTTGCATTCATAAAACTATGTCCGATCAAAGAATGGAGACTCATAAATTCCTGATCACATGTTCGATTTATACATTTCTGAAAGCGCCCATATCCCTGGAAGTAATGAATATAAAATTCTCAGTTGACCTGGCATCAAGAAATTTACCCTTGTCCTTGTCTGAGGCATTTCCCTGTACAAATAAGTGTGTTCTCTTTTCCCTTTGAAGAATAAAAAAATATAAAGGTATCTTTCTCTCTATTTGATTTTATCATTTATTTCTATTTGAGGCGATATTTCGGAAGATAATTTCTATCCTAATTGGGGAGAAATTTTTGACCTGCTGAAGAAAATTTTTAGAACTGCACGTGATGACGAAATTGAGAATAAATCAATAGGGTGCATACCATAATTTTTTACATTCAAATTTTTTTCTTTTGGTGAATGCCGTCAGTCGCTGCCGAATGCGAGTAATTATATTACCTCCAGAAAGAGATACATATCGGTTGTCAGGAGCCCCAAAGATTTGAAATTTAAAAGCCTTCTAGCCACCGACTTTCCAGATCTCCATCTTTTTTTGAAGAAGATTATTCATACAAGAGGCACGAGCCTTGTATTCATCCGTCTTCTTCCACTTTGGCAGGTGTGTCCAGAAATTTAAGGAAATAAACAGTTCTTTTTAATTTGAAAAAGTAACCATTCATAATTATTGGTGGTTCTGTATAATACCCGAGAATGTTTACACCTGTATTGTGTCAATGGTATTATGTGACCTGTATTATGTCACCTGTATTAGACCACAAAATTATTTGTGAAAACGAAGAATATTAAATTTTGATAAAATTAAAATTATTGCAAGGGCCCTATTAGGGCATTTTTTGCCAAGTAACAATTTTTCTTAAAATTGTTTAAAATTCAAACTAAGGAGAAAACTAATAGAGAAGTTCCATCTTATTTATTTTCTAAACCATTTACAAGCCCTAATTTATTTCCGGGACAAAAGTATTCGAAAAGTTCCAATTTAGTTTTATTAACATCTTTGTAACTGCTCATGTGATTGATGTTTCAAAAACTTTTTGCAAAAATAGAACTAACAAAAACTTGGTAAATACGTCCTATTTGAAGAGGATTTTTTAAAGAAAAAATGTCTTTCAAGAAATTTTCTTCACGGCCATCTCTACCTTTGTGGGACATAAATCTTGTGAAAACTTGTAAATTGAAAAAAAGTTTGAAATTGTATTGTATCGCTGAAAACGAATTAAATGTTTTTCAATTTGGATACATATTTGAATGAACTGGTTAACTATGTATGTAAAAATAATGAAGCTAAAAAATGTATTCATTCATTGCTTTTATAATTACCATTAAGTAGTGTCCTTACCCTATTAGAAATTTTGTACCTCTTCGATCGTTTTAGAAAAATTTTTCGAAATATTCAATTTTGATTTAATCTTTATCCTTAATAGCATCTCCTGTTAGTTACGATAGTATCTATAATTCGATTTTAATGATTTCTATCCAAACGCAATTCAGTTTATATCAAAAATTTGTTAATTACTTAATTAAAATAATAATTATTTATTCATTATTAAATTAAATTAATAATTCCAGCTTAAAAAATTCATCTAATTATAGTAGCAGTCATGTAATTCCATTTGAATAGGAAACTGTGCAGGTGATGGATTTTTTTCTTTCTTGACATTGTATAGAGTTTGCGGTACTAACTAAATCTATCGGATGAGAAAAATACTTCATACAAATGTTCGCAGGAAATGTTTAAATTTCTCTGAACATTTTAGAATATCAATTTGTATATCGTACATTTGTTTATTCATTTGATTCATTTTCGTTATGCGACGTTTAAAATACAGTAAAATTGAAAATATAATAAATAATTATAATGTTTAAAGTGACCTTAAGTTAACCAGAAAGTAGTTAAAAGTAGTTATTTGATATTTATGAAAAAAATCTCTAAGTTTTTTAGGTCGCAAAAAATAGGTTTTCGCGAAAATTCAAGTTTCCTATTTAATTCAAACTGTTTAAAAATCTTTACAATTAATATAATTTGTTTTTACAAATCATCTCTTATATTGATAAGCATATTTTAAAAACTGTTATCTGTTATGAACAAATGAATGAAAAAATTCTTTCTTAAGGATTAACAAGTCTCAAATATTTTATTCCATATAATTTTAAGCGTTATATATGTAAAAGTAGTATTTAATTATTAATTATTACATATAACAATTTTCTACATTTATTTATTTTTGTTAAAAATGTATAAGGGTTCAAACAAATTTAATGAAATAAAACACAATTTTAGTTATTTTTGATCATATTATAGACTTTGTTTTTTAGATTTAAAAATTCTATGTTTATGGGTTAAGAAGTAGTTGCTAAATTATCCACATTACTTTGTTTAAACAAATAACAACTTTTACTGAAAAAATAAAGTAATGTCGAAAACTTTTACTGAAAAGTAATTTTAAGTCTATTCCATTAAAAACCAAAATCCTATTTATTGAATAACAGCTAAATGGTTCATGATTTTTTTTTAATTTACGGGAGAATTTCTAAAAAAAACAAGGTGCACTGATTTTAAATATTTTTGGGAGCTACTTTTTTCTGTATTTCATGGTGCACTTGAGGACACTTTAAACTTTTGATTTATTTTGTTTTTAATTTCACGGTATTCCTAGCGTCGAAAAATAAGAATTAAAATTGTTAACTAATTAAACTACATAAAAATTGATACTTAAAATTTTGTAATTTTCTTTGTATTTCATTAATTTCTAAACTTCCTGCACGCATTTGTATGGGGGTATCTTTCGGTTCTGAATAATCATAGCAGAGATTTTGGTTAATTATAAGAATAGAATATATGAAATAGAAAGGTAAAAATATAGGTATATTTTTAAGTTATTAAGAGTTTAATGAATTTAACACTAATATAATTTTTTATTTTTAAAAATAGAGTTTAAACATTTTGTAGCGTCTAATTTCTACGTTTGGTGAATAAAATATATTTTTGGACATTTATAAAATCGAATGTGCGTCGTTACTAGCATCACTTTAACTATTATATATTTTTTTATTGTATGGAATTTGAATGCATAATAAGTATTAAATCAGTCAGTGATAACACTCATAAACTTATATGGTCATCAGACAGTCGATTTGATAATTCATTCCTGTAACATGTATGTATCTTTATTAGTATATTCATGCGTGTATATTAGGGTGGTCCAAAAAACACTTATCGAGGTACAGGGAAACTATCCCTCCAAAAGTTTCCATTTCCAAAGAAAGAAAATCCGTAACGTTTTTTTTTTTCGAAATTGCAATATTAACACATGCCACCGGGTACTTCAAAATCCCATTTAATTAACATGGGGAAAGTTGGAATTTTCGAAAAATTAAACTTATGTTCCAGGGTGTTATCTAAACGTGCTAATTTTTTAAGGGATTAAGGAGTAGTGTCATCTTTTTCATATAAATAATTACTAATGGAATATTTGAATATTATCCACGACCTTTTAAACAATTTTCGATTGATTAAACAAATTGAAATTATTAAAAAAATTATTTATTCCCAAAAAATAAAAAAATAACCGTATTTTTTTATTCAAATTTTGAAAAAATAATTATTTAAAAAATTACATAAAGTTTTTAGAAAAAAATAATAGTCCAGACAATGACATAATATTGCACTTCAATTATAAAATACGATTATTTTTTATATTTTTTGGGAATAAGTAAATTTTAATTAATTTACGTTTGCTTAAACAATTGAAAATTGTTTTAAAAGTCATGGTAAATATATAAATAGTCCATTAGTAAATATTTGTATGAAAAATATGATTGGAATTGCTAAAAAGTAACAAAAATACGTAAACAAAGTAAATTTTTTTATTTTTGGGTAATATTTGGGGCGCTGCAGGGAGCGTGACGATGGATTGGACATAAACGTTATTAGTATGGTTTTTTTTTCGTACACACTCCTCTTCAATTCCTAAAAAGTTTGACAAGTTTCGATGAAACTCTGGTACATGAGTTTAATTTCTCGAAAATTCAAAATTTCCTCATCTTAATTAAATGGGATTTTGAAGTGCTCGAAAGCATGTGTTAATATTCGAATTTCGAAAAAAAATAACGGATTTTTTTTCTCTGGAAATGGAAACTTTTGGAGAAGGTGTCTTACCCCCTAGAGTGAAAAAAATTTTGCATTGCATTTTTGGACCACCCTAATGTATATTTGTCTATTCATGTGTTTACAAATTTTTATAATTCGGAAACGCATTATCACTGAACATTTTCCTTTTGGGACCCATATAACGTGCATTTCCTAAAGTTGAGCTAAGTCAGGATAAAATAAAAAAAGTTGAATCGCAGAGTTTTTGAAAAATCGTGAATGATGTTTTTGTTTATTTATCACCATGCATGGTGCGCCTGAGCCAATTTAAACGAAACTTTCTGGTAATTCCAGAATTCAAACAAATCTTGTTTCTGGACAACTTCAGGATCATTTTAAGCCAAAAATAAAAATTACCCCTTCGACGGTTTTTTTTTAAAATGAAAAAATTAAATTATTTTAAAAAAATCTTGAATCGTTAATTTGCAGGCAACAATAGAAATGTATATAAACTTCAAATAACATAATTACAATTGATTAATTCAGTAAGTTATCAAAGAATGTAATTAATAATGAAAATGTACTTTATCTAGTAAGTATAAGAGCGCTAAATAAGCTTGCAAAAATAATATTACTCATAATATTAGATGTTTATATTACACAAATAAACAAGAATCATGACCTTTAAATGTTTAATTCATTTTTATTTTGTTTTAATTGCTACACTTCACATAGTAAATATGAAAATGGTTAAATAAATTTATTTGTTGCTTAATACATACATGTGTAATTTTATTCTTTCACACGCTTATTATGGTTTTATACATATACAAATTAACGATTCAAGATTTGTTTTCCAAAAATTTCATTAAAAAAAAGAGCCGAACGGATGAATTTAATTTTTGGCTTAAAATGATCCTGAAGTTGTCCAGAAACAAGATGCGTTTGAATTTTGGAATGACTATTATAAAACCAATTGTGTTCTCATCATATGAGTTTATATGAGTCTTATTACTGACTTATTTCTTACTTAGTATACTTATTGTACATTAAAATTAGACGCTACAAAATTTTTAAATTCTAGTTTAAAATATAAAACATTGAATTAGTGTTAAATTCTTTAAGCTCGAAAAGTCTTAGAAATATGCATATCTTTTCAACTTTCTGTTTCATATATTTTACTGTTCTAAATAGCAGAATAAATGTTAAATAATAACAACATAACATACTAACACAGTGAAGTTAAATCTTTGAATAAATCATATGTTGACTTTAAGTACACTGTTAAAAATTTATGTTGGAAACTTCCACTGCATGTATTGGAAGTTTATTTCCGAAACGAAAGGTAACGCTACTATACATAATGTTGTAGTTTCCAAATATCGGCATTCGTATAGTGCCTCACGTGTATTAGAATTTTATAATACAAGTCCAGCAGCCAGTAACTCGCCACCTATTGAAGTGAAAAATGATAGAAAACATGTAAATCATTTCTCAGAAGATTTGTTCCTGGAAGAGACAAATAAATAAATGTTCTGACGAAATCAAAACTTTTGTTAATTCTTAGTATATAACGCGCCTATTTCTAGAATTCAAGGAATTCATGTAATTTACGGATTTCGTGAAATTCACAGAATTAACGGAATTCACGGAAATTATAGAGCGCCCGGAATTCTCCTGCTAAAATTCCTAAGTTCGTTTATTTTTGACTGATACACTTTCTGTTCTTCAAATAAAGAATATCTCTACTCTCGTGAAATATGTTAAAAATACCATGAAAAAAGGCAACACTTAAAGAATTGGTGAATAAATTAGAATGTGCTTAGTAGACAGGAAAATAATCCGTATCAGTGGGATAATTTTCGATTCACTAGAATTCTTCAGTGTGAAGTTGTAATTACAGGATGAGGGCGATCTCACACAATATTTTTTGTTGATCTGGTGTAGGTAGACCTCTATTGAAGTGTATGTACGTGAATTGTACTTAAGTTTTCTATCCGTGTGCGATCGCCTTTTGCCTGCAGTTGGATCGGTGCAAGGGCTGCTTAATTCTAGTAATCTTAGCGTCAGAGCAGCTTCTGATCCGGACCATCCGGATGCTGCAGGATACGTGGCCTGTTCTCTTGCCTTGCGATGCTCTCGCGACTAGCTGGCTGGTTTGGTACACCGAATAATAATACACGAGAAGCTTCGTGAAGCGAAAGGGTGAGCGAGGAAATGAACGAAGGAAGAAGGGGGCAGGGAAAAAGAAGGGATTCGATAATTACTACCGGGAGTCCATTCTCCTCCCGCAAAGAGCGCAAACGCGCAATTATTCTCCATCGCCATCCAACGCGATCTCATATTCCAAGCTCATTCTCAGGTGTACCGGAAAATGCGGAAAGAACTATAAGGAAAGCCTGTTTTTTACGAATTGCAGTTTATAAATATTATTTTTACTTTGTAGAGTAGATTTTAATGCATAGTGGGAACAATTAAGACATCACAGAGAAAAATGTTTGTTTTCTACATATTTGATTTAAATGAGGATTTGCTTGAATTACATATATTTGAGGTCATACAAATATCTGTCTCATTCAAAGAACAAATATAATCCGCAAAATGAAAACAAGATAGTTCCTTAGAAATATGTGGAGGAAAAACAACTGCTAAGAATGGGGTCCAGCCCAGCTGAAGTAAAATATGAATTTTTAATCAAACAGTTGAATTTTTGACCAAGAAAGATCAATTTCCACCAAGAATGGAAAAGTTTCGTTTTTCAGTTAACAAATTATTGTTCAACTAAAAAGAAGAACATTTTCATCATAAATGAAGAATCTTTAACCAGCAATAATTCTCTTTAAGAATACTGTTGAGTTTCCTACAAAGTAGATTGAGTTTTAACCAAAATAAATGAATTTTTAACGACAAATGTAATAATTGATATTTCAACCAGAACATCAACGAAAATGAATGAATTTTTAATAAAACACTTGAATCCTCCAAAGAAAAAATAATTTTGAACCAAAGAGATGAATTTTTAACAAAAAACAACCAAAAAAATGTAGTTTCAAACAAAAAAATTCATCGGTTGCACTTTCAACCAAGACGATTAATTTTTTTACCTAAAAAAGACGAATTTTTAACAAAATGTTTGTATTTTGAACTAAAAAACACGATTTTTTCAACAAAATATGTAGTTCAAGTTTCAACCAAAGAGATGTTTTTTTAAATAAAATAAAGAAACATCAACCAAAGCAGATTTTAATTTTAAAGCCCAAGCAGTTGCAGTTGCTGACAATTTTGTAACAAAATGCATGTTTTTTCAAGTAAATAGATTAACTTGTAACTAAAAAAATTTAATTTAAAATTGCACAGTTAGATTATTATATTTCTCATAAAAATAGTTAAATTTACAATGAAAAATCTACCCGCTTCGCTGGCACATTCGCATCGCTCGGTTACTTATTCTTTGCATTTTGAATGCTTCAATGAAACTTTATAAAAAAAAATCTCTTTTTTATGGCACTATTTATATACACCTTTATATTCTGAATTTTCTATTTAATCAAGTATATAGGTAAAGATTAAGTTGCTTAAAGCGCTGTAGGCTTTGAGGTACACATTCTCATCGTGAAACTGGCGCTGCGCGCTCGATTTTTGACAGACATTAAATGCATATTTTCTGAACCACCTTAAAATAAATAAAAAACTACAATTCTTTTTTCAGATATTTTTCTCTATTTTGCATTGTTATGCTAAGAATAGTATTTTTGTTTTCATATTAATTTTTATGGATAAATCAAAATATCCTGCAAAAGTCTTTTTTTTACGTAGCTCGTATCTTTTGGCATAATATTGTAATCTTCGATTTTCTGCATATTACTTACGATAAAAAAAGAAAAAATCACGAGTCCTATTGGAAAATAGGTAAAAGACATTTTGTAGGATATTTCAAAAGCTATCATTTCTCTTTGAGACTTTATTTCGTAGTTTGCGTCGCTTGGCCATTTTAATACTTTCTCAATCATATATGATGAGAATGTAATAAGTTATTAAAGATTTGCATTTCCTTTTTTGGGTGAATAACTTTTTCTATCAATTTATTTGCGTACCTTTTGTTGTTTTTCTACAAATTTTTATTTTTGTTATTTTCAATGTTATTTTTCACGAATAAAACAAAAAGTACGCGTCCTATCAAGAAGTAAATAATAACGAATTTGTATAGATTTTTTTTGTGATCACAATTTTTGTAAATTCATGTTTTGTCGTATCCTGCAAAGTTTAACCAAAAAATTAAAATTTTTGATTTTTCATTATTTTTTGTGCAGTCAAAATTTGAATTTCCCATTTGTCAAGAAAATCCAAAAAGTTGTTATGATGATCTTAAAGGGCTTTCAAAAAGCAATGTTTTTCTTTTCTTAAATTTTCATTCATATCGAGCGTTGTTCATATAGGCTGGTTAACGAACTCTTCCTTTCTTTTAGGACTTAAAAAAAGTGTGCCAAAGATCGATTTGATCCGTTAATTTTTTCGCGAGTTATCGCGTTTACGGGCGGATGGCCGGACAGACAGATAGACGCGATCGTAAAAACTTGATTTTCGGCAGGGGGTCTTGAAACATGAAACTCCGTTGAAAAACTGTCGTGTCAAATTTGCGACAATTCTAATACTTTCTCAATCATAAATTATGAGAATGTAAAAAGATGAGCTCCTAAGTCAGCACATCAATTTCGTACCAAAAACGATAAATTGTTAACAAAATCATTGAAAGTATTTTGATAATCTAGGCCAATTGCTGTGAATTACCTGTGGAGTACAAGCTAATTACTTGAATTACCTAAATTGCTTCGATTTAGCTAGATTATCCGAATTATTTGGATTACAGGTTGATTACTCTAGATTACAGGTTAATTGCACTGGATTATTCGATGCTATGAGTGGAGTACGCCGGATTAGAACTAGATTGCAAGTAGATTACTGGGATTATCTGAATTAATCTAAATTATTTTGACTAAAAATATATTATAAGGGAATTATACCGGAATAGAACTAAATTACAAATGGATTACCATACCGCGGCTCACAAGTGGATAACCTCGCATTACAAGTAGATTACTTCAGAATACTGCGATTACTCGCCGGTACAGTGGATCAATTTTTGGATTTGATTTTTTAATCTTATACCAATATTTTATTAGAATCAAATAAAAGTTAGTATGAACTTTTATCACTATTTCCGTTCACTGCATTCGACTAAGCTAATACAGTGAGCAATTCAATCAGTGCAGGTTGTAGTGACATTCCTACTTTAAGCAATATAATTTAATAATTTGCATATTTTTAAAGATTTTACTATCAGGATATGTGATGAAAAAAAACGTACAAGAATTTAAACAATAAAGGTGAGCGATTGACACTAATGCCCGACGATATTATGTATTCTGCTAGGTTCTGTAATCCAAATTACAAATAATCCAAATTACAAAGATTAACAATGATATTTCCTATCTTTTACAAGAAGTAGCAACATATAATCATTAGTTCGCACTTCTGTCACTGTGCTTTGTGGCCGCGATGTTGGCCCACTGTACCCGACGATGCACAGGTTCACTGTAGCGGCCGTGCACTTTTTAAACTATATTTTGTTTATTTATTACTGGATATCCTTTTTTAAACGCTGTGGTATATTAAAATGTTCATATATTTTACAGTAACCTCATAAATAACAATTCCCATTTGTTGGTTTTCTTGTTGAGATTTAATTACAAAAATTAGAAGCACAAAAAGATACACAGTCATAATCGCCCTATTTTTTTGTAAACCATAATATCACGCAAATCGTATGAAACTTGGATTGACATATCCAAAATGTAAAAATATTTTCACATCAAAGGAAAATCCGGTTGATTCAAAAGAAATGTTTTTAAATCATGCATACAATTTTCTCATTTCAAGCAAATACGCACGTGGCAAGATTTTTCCTCTCTTTTTTCATAATGTAAAAAACTATCTCAGAACAAATTAAATTATATTTTAAGTATTTTTTTGTTGAATATCATTTTTTTCTATAAAAAAGAAATACAAGAAATACAAACATAAATAACATAACAAATATGAAAGAACAGAATGACGGTTAACGATATTTAATGAATAAATTCGAACCCACAACTAATAAGCTCTTTATACTTTGACGTACCTTCTGGAATGTAATAAATCCAAATACTATGTTATGAGCTTCGCTGTATTTCATGATCAAGTGTGTCAAATATCTTGTGTGTCATTATTAATATTTTTAAGTAAACAAGACTAGTTTAATACTGTGTATTATAATGACGCATTCTACTACTGAATTATACATTTTTAATATGTTCCCTAAGAGTTTACATTATCATTGTACCTCTCCCTGATTCCCTTACATACCCCCCACACACACTTACTTGGCGGGGGAGGTGAATCTACAGTTCAAAGTGGGTTCCGAACTACCAAGCGGGAATTGAACCCGCAAGCCGACAAAGTGAATTCAAAGTCTGGGCTTTAGCTGTCACGAACATCGTTTATATTTAAAAACAATATTTTTGTTCTTATATAATACATGCATAATTGAATATGACGAAACAAAGTTTATGTAAATTTAAATACTGTTTCTGTACCATGAAAAGATGGAATTTTGTTTTTTATGATCAAATATATATTATGCATTTTTGGTAAGATTTTAAGTATAAGCCAGTCTTTAATTGTACAGGGAAGAATCGGGTACAGCATTTTTTGTTTGTATTATTAGCTATGGCCTGAGAAAAAATGTAAGAAGAAAATGGAAATGTATGTAAGAAGAAGGAAAGAATATATATATGCCTATATATAAGCGGGAAATCCGATTTCCATTCAAAGAAAGCAAATAGCGTGTGATGAACTTAAGAATGATTTCGTATGTACCACTTTACCCTAAAAAATCACCATCTGCTTTTCAATAACAAAAAAAAAACAAATATAATTCGCCCAATTCAAGACTTCGTTCGTACTGCTTTTCCCGCATTTTGTCCAGCTTAGACACACTTTACTGTATTACATTTTAATGAATGACATTACTTCTGCTACAAGTTTTTCTCACTATTGGCTGCATTGTAGAACTTTTCATAGAATAGTAAGTACAGACGATGAACATAATTGTCTTGACGGAATTATTCAATGTTGCGGATCATTATTCGGTAGCTAGCTATTAGCTTTTTATGTTCTCAGGTATTTTTTGTGATCAAAGAATAATAAAACAATATTGTTCTTGCTTACTTGATGTAGCATAAGTCTCGTTTTATATTTTACATTTTGAAATTACCACATTCGGCACGTGCACTGCAGACAAGAAATGCTTTTGGTATATCCCAGCCTAGCCTCTTCTTTATCTTCTTCTTTGCCTTCTTTATCCTCAACGACATCGTTTTCTGCTTCGTTCTTGGCGGATGCTGAGGCGGCGACTCGTGACGAGATTAATAATTCGTGCACGTCGTTCGTAACATCCTCTCAACGCTTTCAGCTTCGTAGGTATTTGCATGCATGTAGCAGTTAAAAATTGATGAAAAGTCTTTGGAAAAACTTTGAACAAGATCAGTTATAAACAGAATTCATTGAATGATATTATTTTGTGTATTTCATAAGGAGCCGTCCATAAACTACGTTACCAAATAAAATAAAATTAAGATAAATGTCATATTAGGCTGAAGTCCGTACAGAACATTATAAAATCCTAAAATTTAAATCCTAAATATGTTTCATTGTCTTCAAAATAGTTAAATTTTCCATAAAAAAAGATTTTCTCGAAAAATATGAGTTTTCAACCAAAAATGGCGAATTAAGAAGAAAATGGTTGAAACTTAGAGCAAAGGAGACGTATTTTCAACACATTTGTTGAAATTATAACCATGTAGTAAATTTTTCAAGCCAAGCAGACGATTTTTTTGAGGACCAAAAAGTTTATTTTCAACCAATAAAGATGACTCTTACATATCAAAATAAATTTTATGCCAGAAAACGAATTTTCAACGGGTTGAATTAAAGCAAATTTTTTTTTCCAAAACTGTAGAATGTTCAACGAAAAAGATGAATTTTTCGAAAAAAAACTTAATTTCTTATCAAAAAGATGAATTTCAAACAAAATCTATGAATTTCGTACGAAATAGTTTAATTTTTAACTATTGAACCAAAAATATGAATTTTCCGCGTAGAAGATTAATAATCTGACCGAAAGAACAAGTTTCTAACAAAATATATACATTTTAAGCAAAATTTTTAACTTTTAAAGGACGATATACTTACGTGATTTTTTAACAAAAAAGTTCATTTTATACCTAATCGTTAAATTTTCATAAAAATAGTTTAATTTTCACAAGGTAGTTGAACTTTCAAACAAAAATACGAATTTTGAAATAGAAACACTTGAATTTTCTACCAAAGTGTTGAATTTTGAATGCAAAATTATAAATTTAGTTGAATTTTAAGCCTAAACAGAATTACTTATTTACTACCAACAGTTGCATTATCAATCCTGCAGAATGAATTTTTAACTAAGAAAATATCAATTTTCAATTAAAAATATCAATATATAACCAAAAATGTATAATAGGTACATTTTTAGTTTAAAAAATTAATTCTAACCAAAGAATGAATTTTCAACAAAATAATTAAACTTTCAACCAAAGAGATAAATTAATACGGAAATATGAAAACAATTTCCTTCTTTAAAATAAATATACTATCGTAAACAAAGTTTGAGTATGAATTCGAATTTATATTTAAACAATTTATATTAAAATAAATTTATTTCAAACAAAGAAATTGTTTTTACATTTCCGTGTTTATACCTTTTTTGTCTTATTCTATAGAAATTTTAACAGCTGATTTTAAAATTCAGTTTAGGTCTAAATTAAATCCATATTTTGCTTTGCGATCGAAAAAAAGTCTATCTAAGGACTGAATTTCAACCCATTCTCTGACTTGCAGTTGATTTTCAGTATTTTTAATGGCTGTATTTCGGCCCTATAATCGTCCAATTTTTAGACTATTATGCTACGCATATAAAACAAGAATGCAAAATTGATTCCAGTGTACATTTTTATAAAGCAAAAATTAATTATTATTATTATTCATAATTGTAATTTTATAAACAAAGTGTATTTAACATTTGTTCGTGCCGCATAAAACTGTTCCTGATGGGAATTTTCTAAAGGTATATTGCAAGTTTCATTTTAAAAAAATAACCTTCGAAAATATTAAAGATATTAATATTTCATTACACCACCCCCTGATGGGATAATTATAGATCAAAATTTATATTTATTAATTAATATGTAAACAGTTCTTCTCTGGTTCCGTATTTATATCATATTTTTCTTAAATCTCTAACATTGTTTTAGCTCGCTGATTTTACAACAAAAAATTGAAAGCCATGTGATGTATAATTGTCCATGGTGAGACATATTGACCCCAGTTTACAGTATTTTTTTCATTTAAGAGAATATTGTACTGTGTGTACTATTGAACAGTTAATAGACACAATAAAAGCAAAATGTACTCTATGCAGTCTATACACTGAGGATTAGTTGTCTGATTCACAAAAAAATTGATTCCATCATAAATCACTTGACAATCGCATAGACGGCATTCGGAATTCGCAATTTTACGAGTTGCCCCGAGTCGCAAAACACCTACACGCACTGAAGCTATTAAGGAAGTATTTAATTCAATGCTTGCCCGGCGATTGCGTTTATTTGAAAAAAGAGACAGCCCACGCAAATTTATCGCGAATCGAGATTCTTATCATTTAGTGGCTCCAGGGTACATTGCTACGTACCTGCCCACGTCAGGCATAACGTACGTACATCGTACATTGTGGGTGCGTCGACCATTCTGATAAGCACCATTTGTTTTCCTCAATTTGTTTTTATACTTCACATATTCATCATTTTATTAATTTCCTTTATTGTTGTGTTTAATTTCTTTGCTATTATTAACATATGAAAGAAGAAAGGAGTAAATGCAGTTGACAATAAAGAACAAGTAAACATTTATTCTTTCTTTTCTAATGTTTAATTTACCGAAAATCATTTTTCGGATAACTATTTTTCATAATTTTTCTTAAGCTATCACTTCCAATTTACTGATTACATAAATTCGCATGAAATTACATATAGGATTGCACATGATTACATAGGATTGCATAAAATTATATGGGATTGTACTGCGGTCCAAAAAATAAAAGTAGTAACTACATTTTTGATAAGTCCCACCATCCCAATTTTGGTTAGGTTTACAGGGGACTCATCCAAAATGTAGTTACTACTTTTCTTGTTTGGACGGCAGTATAAAAGATCATACAGGACCAAAACTGAAAAACATAATTGAAAGCAGATATATTAAAATTACTAATAATACAAGGGATTTGTGTCGCATACTCAAAAAACTTTGCACATGATTACATAGGATTTCATAATATTATATGGGATTCTACTGCCGCCCAAACAAGAAAAGTCGTACCTACATTTTTGATAAGTTTCACCATCCCAATTTCGGTTAGGTTGACAGGGGACTCATCCAAAATGTAGTTACTACTTTTCTTGTTTGGACGGCAGTATAAATGATCATACAGGGCCAAAACTGAAAAACACAATTGAAAGCAGATATATCAAAATTACTAATAATACAAGGGACTTGTGTCGCATACTCAAAAAACTTTAAAGTTTCAATTTTGAAATTTACGCAGAAATAATGACATTTATAATTTTTCTTCACTTTGTTGTTCTGACAAAAATTAGGTATTTGAAAAAAATTGACTATGATTTTAAGAATCGAAATGATATCAGTCATGGTCTGCGGAAAAAAATTTTGTTTGTAAATATTTCAGACTAACGAAAACTAATTATTTCCACAATTTTTTTGTTATTGAATTTTTTCTTATCAATTTTTTTAAATTGTTGAATTTTAATAATTTGTTACTTCTATTTCTTGGGGGGAAGAATTTTCTACATACTGTATCTAAATTTTAAAATAAGTCAATAATCTTCTAATATAGCTATTTGTTTAAAAAATATTAACTCTTAAAAAGGGTTTTGATGATTTCAGTCATAGAAAAATTTACTTTCAAACTTAGAAATAGTAGAGTTGTAGAGAATATAACCCACCAAAAAATAAGTCTTTATTTATTATAATTCAAACATTTTTTTAAAAACTGATACGAAGCGATAGTAAGTAATAATTCAATTGCAAATATCATTGTTAAAATAAATGTTTTTCCTATAAGTATTAAAAATATTTGATATAAAATAAGGATTTTAGTTGGTTTTTGCTAACTACATATTATAGTGCCAAGAAACGCTTAATCTAGTGTTTAATGGGGATTTAGAAAGTTAAAAGAATGATATCTATAAAAATACCCAGTATAATATCATCAGTCACGGATGCATATTTGTAATGTAGTCAAGTGATCTAATAAGAGCAGTATGCCTAATTTTTACATATTAGATAAAGTCTCCGGTTTTACCCCATGATCTATGGACCGGATTGCAGCCAAGGAAAGATAGGAGCTCACAGCTCAAGGTGGAACCTTAACCAACAATATACCTCACGTACATAGAAACTACATAGAAAAATTTCCACAGGGTATTTGCGTGAACGTTTGGCTAGTGAACAGGAAAGATGCAGAAAACCACCTCCTGAGTTCAGCCGGTTTTTCGACAGTCGAGTTTGAAGGCAAACATTCAACTCTACCTATCGAATACCCACGATAATTCGCGGCATTGAACCATATATGGACTCTTTCCAAAACGAGCTTGACAGAGTACTGATGCCGTGGGGTTACATGTAATTACAAAAGATTACAAGAAATTACACAAGATTACGTGGGATCACATTTCAGAGGGTAGAGCAGATTACAACTCTGGTTAACTCCTTGAACAATTCTGATATACTTATAAGTGAGAGTGAAACTGAATTTCTAGTGTGATAGCACAGCACGTGTGAATGAATTCTCACTTTTGGACGGTTTGTGCGTGGAGTCACGTCGAATTGTTTACAGCAACAACATGTCATAAGCCTGTCCATTGAGAGACCACCCATCTTGTTCAGATATAAGATGAGCATTGAGTATCATCGAGGAGGAATAACGATGTTGGGCCAAGCCATTCCTAACAGCGGGATTCGCGCGATAACGCGTCGAATGCAGGTGTTTAACATTGTCCAGTCATTCAAATGTCATTACTTATTCTCGACATTAGAGTCACGTCGCGAGGAATGATACGTCACTGATCTCCGCGGGCGGCAAACACCCAAAGTTCATTCAATAAACGATACGAGCCTTGTATTAAAAGAACATTAGTCATATTTGCATTAACACTTTCTTTTGTATACTCATCCATCATCAAACCAAAAAAAGTATTCTATCTAATATTGCATTTTTTGTTTTCAGTACTAAATATATAGAAGAGTTTATATTTTTTAATTTCATTATCAGTTTTTCAATTTCCAATGCTTTTATTTCAAAACTTTTGATTTCAGACATGTAGTTTAATATTACTTAAATCTAGCAGTAATACATGGTTCACGAATCTGCATTTTTATTTCCTAACATTAATAATATAATAATTAATGTGGGGGTTATATTGATCCTTTAAAAAAACAATGTCATATTATTCCATGTAAAAATCGCATTTCTAGAATAAAACACTGATGAGGACCCCCACCTGGGTCGAAACGTCTGTTTGAAAAATCAAGAATTTCTTATTTCTGGATCCTAAAGCCAATCACAACATCAATTACGAAGAATATATTAATAATGTAAATAATGTTTAAATCTCTTATTAAACAACATCAGTAATATTAAGGTTTAAAAAGATTTTAAACAATAATTGATAATTTCGAGTTTGAAAAAGAAATTGAATGAAAACATATTTACCGATTTTGAATTATTAACGTTCCATATGAAGCAGTTTTAGATTACGTAAAACGGTTAAAAAAGGAAAATATCTCGTATAATTTTGTATCAATATAATTGTGTATGATTTATAAATATTTAAAAGCATTTTAAATTGAAAATTTCGTTATCAGAAGCTTCTGACAATGGGCCCCGCTCTTTACCAATACATCTCTTACCCTCATTTATATACGTCTCTATCCTTCTGTCATTAGTGAATAGACTGCCAGGACATATGTACTAATCAACTTGTTCTATATTTTTTCATAATTTAAGATAATGTTGCATATTATTTTCTCATCCTTTCCTTGAAATATCATAATTTTTGTTTTATGAAGGTTATTTTTGAGACCCGTTTTCTTCATACTTTTATTCAGTTTGCACAAAATTCTTTGAAAGTCTTCGATTGACTCTGCCATAACAACCTTACCATCTGCGAACGCTGACCCATAAAAATTTCGAAAATAGGATAATTTCAAAACGTTAAAAATTTAATAGTTTCAGTTTATAAATGAAAGTTGGATCACTCAAAATTCAAAAGATTTGAAATTTTATTATTTCTTCTTAATGAGTATTCAAAATTAAATACTTTCAAATTGAAAAATTTTGCATTTAAATAATTTTGAATTCGGAGTGATTAAAATTTTGTCAAATGAAAATTGATAACTAAAGCCCGTATTTGAAAGTCAAAGCTTCTGAAATTCTAGAATTTTTATTTTTTATCACATACAAAATCATAATGCTACAGACCGAAATCATTTAAAATCGGACAGGCAGCCTATGATCAAGCCACAGAATTACCTGCCCTTCAAATATACAAGATCGCCGATATAATATCGATCTTATATAATATATAAGAACTTCTGGACAAAGCAGTTACACACCCGTGTAGTAGTGTGTGGCAGCGTTAACAATGGGTCGTCACCAGCACAATAGAGTGTTTACGTTACCAATGACTGATTTAATCACAAGGCCATTTCGAGGCAACCCCCAAAACTGCTATTATATCGGCGTTCTTACGTATGTTACTTTTCAAAGGGAACATAACGAAACATATTATTTTAATTAAAAACGCGGTTAAAACTAATCAGGATTTTATCCTTTTTATTATGATTCAAAAAGAATTTCTCGTACACTTTTAAAATCCGTTAGACATTTATTTTATATTTGACAAATTGACAGCTGTTTTTCTGAAAATATTTAAAACCAATTGAAAAGTTGAAAAATTAATTCACCATCATTTTCACCATTAGAAATTGAATTTTTTATTTCAAATCCTTAAAATAAAATTATTAAATGAAAGGTTTAAAATACAAACTTCATTTAAAACTGCAAAAAAATTCTTAAACAAAAATAATGATATTAAAACTTTTTTAAATTGTATATAGTTTAAAAATGAAATTTTTTTAATTTGTCAACTAATTAATCTACTATTAAAAATAAAAAATTTCTATTTTACTTGCAAAATTAGAACTTATAAAAGGGAACAATGATTTCAGACATAGTTAATTTTTATCTATATTGATTTTAAACAAAATATTTTGAACTTTTCAATTTCGAATCGTTTAATTTTTAACAGTTTCTCTAGAATTTTCATCTACAATAGAATTTTAACTTTCATCCAGAAATTTTCTAATCAAATATTTTACCATTTTTAACAATTCATTTGTTACTATTTTCACATAAAAATCGGAAAATTTTAAGGCATTACTTTGAAAATTAAAAGGAAAGAATACCAAGTTATAAAGTATCACTAGTTGAGCCTGAAATTTTTAATATATGGCAACATTTTCAAATAAAGAATAATTCAAGTTTGAATGCCTGGTTCTAAAATCTCTTCTTTTTTAACGGTTAAAGTTGATAAATTATTGCCTTAATTTTTAACTGTTTATAATTTATTTTGGATGCATCAAGCTAAAAATTGTGCAAATGTAAAGTCTACATACAATATTGTGAAATTTGAAATTGGAAACGTCAAAAAATTTATAAATTTCAAACCAAAAAATATTTTTAAATATAAGTTTTTGAAGCAAAGACATACAATATTTTCAAGGCCTCGAAAGTTAAACTGCAAATAAGTATACAAAACTATAATTTTATTCTACACGGACGATTCTATGTAACTTTTCAAGGTCGGTGTTAAACCATTTGAAGAGCCCGAAGGAGTACGTGAGAACAGGGATGGCATATGTATTGATTGCCTTGATTTTGTTTGCCGAGTTGAGAAAACTCTTCATAATCAATCTGAGTCTCATAGTGAAGCCAATCGTTAGGCTTGTCCTATCTATCGTATGCTTAATATCCTTAGATTCAAGAATACCCAGATATTTATATGATTCACCTGCAGCCATTGCCTCGATGTGATTTTCTAACCCGTTCTCTAACTCTGCGCTCCCTAATTCCCGTCTAATTAAATGCACTGTTCTGCATTTATCTAGTCCGAACTCCATGTGGATATCATTGGAAAACTGCTTTGTGACATTGATCACCTGCTGCAGTTTCTGGACTGAACTAGCGTATAGCTTCAGGTCAACCATGTGCAGAAGATGGTTCACTTAATGACCATTCTTATTATCATGAATTCTGAACCCATGATACATGCTGTTTAGTGTTTTGCTCAATGAGTTCAACGCTAAACAGAACTATAGTGCACCGAAGGAGTATCCTTGAAATATGCCCGCCTTAATGCGTATTGATCTAGTTATTCTTGGTTGTCCATGATCAAAATAATTCATTCTTTTACCCCAGAGCCTCATCGCATGACTTAGAAACTCAACAATGCGTGTGCAGATCTTGTAAAGTTTGAAAACTTCAAGCAAATAGACATGCGGCACGGAAGGAAAAGCTTGTTTGTAGTCATTGAATGCCATGTGTAATTTCCTTTAATGCTTTCCTTTGAGTGCCTAGATCTGTACAGCCTCTCGAGTTTTTACAACATCCTTTTTGTTCTTCTGTAAGGATGCCATTCTCGTCGCAATAAGAATATACCTTATCTGCAATGATAGCTGTAAAACATTTATAAATTGTTGGAAGGCAAGCTATCGGCCGAAATTCAGATGGATTTTGAGCGTCTGATTTTTTAATTAACATATAGGTAGTACCCTGGAGCATAAGGCCTGGCATTAGATCGGGGTGTTTAATCATGTTCTGAAAACACCTTGTCAACACACGATTGTCAGGTACTTGTACCAGAAGCTGTGCACCATGTCCAGGCATGAAGCTTTCCAGTTACTTGCCCTTTTTAAGACCGTTGAAACATCTAAAGCAGTGATGTTAGTCAGCTGAATTTCAGAGCCCTTTCTGCCCTTTCTGTCTCCAGTTTGAACCACGCAATGTGCAAATTGCATCTGTTCATTTTCCTCCAAACTTCCGACCGGTAGTTAGTCATATCTTCCAATTGAGGAACTGCCGTATCTTTCTGGTTATTTTGCTTTAAATTCAGTTCACAGCAGTACCTTCTTTCATCTTTCTGAAAGTTTCGATTTTGTTGCCTTCGTGCACTACTTTTCTTGTATCGACGCAGTCTGCCAAAAAGAACATCAAGTCTTTGCCGTTGGAAATCCATAATCTTATCCAATATTGATGGTGTTAATGTCTCGATGTGCCAAGGGTGGATGATTTTATTAACATGGTTTATCAGCTTTCTTGTTCTATTTCCTTTTTTATATTGAGTTCATCGACCCAATTTGCACCTCACTTTGCTGACATCCATATTCAACCTAATCTTCCATGGTGGATCTCGATTCCTTGCTGGGGAAAAAACTGCATTTGCAGGCCTAGTTCTGCGGCTCAACATTCTTTAACGTTTGCCACAGCTGCACAGTATACAAGAATTTGCACCTATAACGCAGGTTCTGTTACATTGAAATACGTAGGTAAAACCTTGCTGATGGGGTGTTCTATTAGTACACGCAAATCATATGTGATGCTCATTTTGGGCAGAAAATGCCTTAGTGTTGGCTCTACATATCTGAACTCTAGTAAAGCATGAACAAAATTCCTTTCAAGGTGCTGTAGTTTTTCTGGGATTTCCGTGCATGATGTTCATTATCCCTAGCACCTATTTTGATAGCAGCTATTTCAACAGCCGAAAGCAATCTTTTTATAGATATTGAGTGTTTTTGATTAGCCAGATTCTGCTCATTTATTTTTGTAGCTAGCTCTGGGTATTTAAGTAATCTTAGGTATTTATTATTATTATTATTATTATTATTATTAATAAATGTTCAAACTCACCCTTTCCAATATCTAATTGCAAAACATTATTGATACTGATTTTTGAAACTATATAAGGACCGAATTTGTAAGATTCCGAGTAGCAAAAATAAATATTTTGAAAGTTTAATAAGTTTTAAATTTCTGAATTAAAAAATTATATATTTTCGAAATTATTTAATTTGAAATGAAAAAAAAAAACATAACTGTAATATCCATTTGAAAAGTAGTCTTGTTTTTGCAATCACGCAGGTGCGGATATATTTTGAAGTTTTCCTTCCCTTTTTTGGACTTTAAGTATTTTTTGCTTAATGATGACAGTGGCTTATCTCCCGAAGCCATTCTTCGGCATCGCGCCTTGAAAAGGAAGCCTGCGGCTCATCGTTATAATCATTTAAAGGCGGCTCAGGTCCATGATGTTGGAAGAACTAAACGAGCGCCCTAGGCAATTCTGACGTCCGCGTCAATTTGTTTGGCTTGAGTAATGAGTGTCCACCCCATGTTCAGGTATGGTCCTATTATCTGTCCACCTTGATCTACAACTGTCGTTCTATTCTTTTTTCCTCGCCTTTTCACACAGTAAATCTTGCCAATTTTTCTGTCACCTTTACGGAAACTTTTCCATTGAATTTTAAAATAACAATATCAAGATTGTATCTACATATTGCTCTATGTCAGAAGTAAGAACATATATAAACAAAAACGTAATTGACTCAATTAAGGAAATAGCAGAGTTTAGAAAAGCGACCAGCACGCATTTTATCGCTTCGCGGAGGGGAAAAAGTCGATAATGCAGAGCCATAACCGACGTAAATACTTTTCTTGCTCGGATTTAATAGCGCTAAGCTTTTAGCGACGGAAGCGATAGCATAATTACTATAGTAATTACTTTCTTTCCGTGAAATTTTTCAACAAATATTGATAACTCCCTTTTCCTAGATCATTTCCATGTCTTTGTCTGTGGCATTTAAAAAACAGTGATGGATCTAGCAAATAAAATATCTTAGAAAAAATGGGACAAAGTTATTAAAAGAAATGTGTGGCTTTTTCTCAACAGAAATGGGGTTAAAGATTTAAATCAAATCACACAGTAAATAAAAAACCTTGACCACTTTCATGTTCAACTCTTTCATCAAAAATTATCCTTGTTGCAGCATTGTAAGAGATTAGTACTCTGTAAATTTGAATCAATCAAGCCTGACTGTTTCGGAGACAATTTTGACTGAATAAAACAATCCGGATTAGACTAAATATATGAAAAGTGACTTCTCAAATGAGACAACATATCTCACTGATAAACTTAGTCATTTTAAATATCTGTTAAATTTAAAAATAAAGTATGTCAATTTTCAGTCGAGAAAGACGAATGTTCAACCCAATAGTCGAATTCGCAACTGAAAAGATGAATTGTGAACTGAAAAAGGGTTAAATTTTCAATTAACAGAATTAATTTATGATCAAAAGCCACCAATTTTCAATAGAATTTTAGAGTTTTCATGATTATAAATTCAAAGAAGGTAAATTTTCAACCATAGAGATGAATTTTCAACTGAAATGGTGAATCAGTGACCAAAAACATAGTTCAACTTTCAAATAAGTAGTACAATTTTGAAACGAAAAAAAATTAATTCTCGGCAAAGAAATAAGTTAGCCGATATTTCAAGCAAATAATATTTAAATTTTAAAGAAAAAATAGTTGATATTTCAACCAAAAAAGAAGATTCATTTTCGATCAAAAGTATTAATTTTATAAAAAAAGATGAATTTTCAACAAAATAGTTCCATTTTCAACAAGAGGGATGAATTATCAACTGAAATGACCAATCTTTTCCCCCAAAAATTAATTTTTTAACCAATTATTTCAACTTCTAAAGTAGTAGTTCAATTTTCAAACATAAAAGAGAAATTTTAAACCAAGAAGATTTATGTTCTACGAAAAAGACGGATTTCCAAAAACTAAATGGTTACATTTTCAACTGAGCAGATGAATTTTAAAATTAAATGACGTGTCATTAACGAAAAGTATCAATTTTCAATAAGACCGTTTAACTTGCAATTATGCAGTGACATTTTCAATAAAAGAAAATGAATTCTAAAGAAAAATTTAATTTTAAATAAAAAAATATTTGAATTAAAAAAAATGAATTTTTCAAACAAGAAGACTTATTTTTTAACAAAAAGACGATTTTTTTTAACAAAGTGCTTACTTTATTATTATTCGCAAAAAATCTAATATGTAATTGATATCAAAATAAATATGTTTATGATTTCATTGCTGCTCTAGTTCATTTTCTGATTCAACACAGATAATATTACTTCGGCTTCTTTTCTTAAAACTAAATAACCTCATTTCAAGGTTAGCCTTCATCTTAACATACTTGATTTTGCTTACTATAGTCTTCAACACGTAACTCATAAATATTTTGAAGTATAAGGTGCATACGCACTCTTCTTGTGCTCGTTTATGGCATTTTTTCATTTTTTTTGTCCCTTTTTTAATTATTAATTGAAATATTTTTGACGTTTGACACTTTACATTGAAACTTGGGAAATTTAGAATCAACCCACTTTAGACCCCGAAATTAATGGGGCGCTATCTACTGTCCAGATTGGCTGTTAAGTTGGGGTCTACAGGGGGCCAAATACAAAATTGTGTTCCCGATCTGGCCCGAGTCGGAAATAAGGCAAATATTTGGCACGGGATTTCGAGATATAGTTGTAAAAGAAAGTATATCAAAGATTCAATATAACCATTTATCTGTATGATTAACCTGTTAAAACATCTGCTTTTTCAGTAAAATTGGCTGATTTTTCAGTCAACGCATGCTTTATTAATTTAATAAGTCAAATTTTGACTGAATTAAATGTTGAGTATACAGACAATTTTTGTATATTTTAGTTTCGTACTTTTGAATGTCGACGCCAATGCTCAAGACACTTATCCCTTGAGGCGCTTGAAGTGCGGCACACGCACTTATCGTTTCCTAGACCGAAGCAGTGCCTTAACCTGGAATCCCCTGGGGTGGAAATACTCCCAGCACGGGTACATTAGAGTACGCACTCAGAGGTTCTCTTCTCCCGCGGAGGGCGTGGTTGGGAGACGCGCGACGTCCATTTGTCTCAACCACCTCCCGCACCAGAAACGCCCTCGCATCCCACGGGCATCGATCACGTCTTCCTCTTACTAGACCTTACCGCGCAGATCCGCAAGCTACATGAAAAACGCCATTGCACGGAGATGAACAAAAAACTGACAAAAAGACTACAAGATTCTAAGTAACGCGAAACTTAATTGAAAGCGCGCGCCTCTTTTTGCTTTCGATGCGCACTTTAAAAAAATGGTACTCACTTATATTGTATATAGTTCTGAGTAATATTTCTTGAAGGAAATAAAAAGTACTTGAGCATAAAACAAAAAGAGATATGAAAAAGAGGGAAGCAATAAAGACTCTTTAAGTAGTACATTAATTTAAGTAGATAAGACCGTTTTTTCCAGACACTTCATTTTTACCATTGCGCAGTTTGTATTCCTGATAATTTGATATTATCGAATTTTCGAAAATAACATTCATTGATATTTGGAGATTGAAATTCAATTGATAAACATGAATTACGTAAGTATGAAAGAAAAGTGTACAGACTTTCAAGTAGATGCTGCAGCACGTGTCAGACATTAAAGAAAATAGGCGGTGCAAAACAAGAAAAGCGGTAACTACATTTTATGTTAAATTGCAGATGTTGATATATTTGCGATCGCACACACGGCCTTTTTTATATTTTATATGATTTTGAATTAAATAATGGCAATTAGGGTTTCAATACACAATGGAAGCGGGGAAAGTTCAGCGGCCTAAGCCAGCAATCAACATCATTTTAGAGGAAAGGCCAAATACATTTCTAGAGGAACAGTTTCCAACCGACTAAGGAAAATTTGTTTTGTACAGGTGGATGGATAAATTTATTAAACATTATGTGAAAAAATAATTCTTGCTTTGTGTGCATGTAATTTATAATGAAAATAGCGACGGTCTCAACATCGTTTAACTTTTTCTGGAATTATAAATAAAAATAGTCCATAAGCCGTTAAGAAAATCATCTAAAACACATTATTTATTTATTTCATGAACAAATAATACTATTTTACAGAAAATAAAACATCTGTATTATTAGCGCAAATATTTTTTTATTTTGATTATATCACCAATTTTTAAATATGAATCAAAATCCTATAATGATGGCCAATAATGACCGCTGTTTTGTTAAAAAAATTGGAATGTTTTATTATAATTAACTCATTTACTTTGAATTATATGAAATCTTAAAATATTTAAATGCATTTAAATCCTTCATTTCAGGGTTACAAATTTCGAACCCTTAATTTGTTCATTGAAATAGATGTAATAAGGTGAGATTGTATGAATTCTTATTTAAGCCTCTATATTTCAGTTGAGTAAATCAGTTTAAAATGTTATTTATTTGACATATCTATCATTCATGATATTTAGTATTCAATGATAGCAATATGCCTAAAAATGGGAAATTCTATTCTAATTAGCATGCGCATATATTTTTAAATAAAAATTCGAAACTCCATATCAACTCCCGGGCTGATAGGATTAATATTTTTGGGGCTAGATTAGGATAAGTCCATGGCTCAGGCCCAAGCTAAGCCGGTTTAAGTATTGCAATGCCACTAAGAGAAATTGCATTGCCGTCAAATAAATGAATTATTTTATAGTTTACAAACCTCTAAATCGATAACAAGTCTACATTTTTTGCTGGGTTTCTTTTTCGAAGAAATTATGCGGTTTAATATCAAGGGTAGCATTTTATTTACCTGGACTAAATAACAGTGAATATTTTTTAACAAGATTCAAATCATTGAGTCCATTTCTTCAGCCAACAATTCAGGTATATATGTAACCAGCTATTTTAAAAAGATAACCTAAATTTCTCTTTAAAACCCTGTTTATAAAAACAATTTTGTAATAAACTAATTGTAATATCTCATCAAGGATTTGAAGATTCCCTGTTGGAAAAAAACATCGGGGAAAGCGTAGTGTCAAATGATTAATCCTCGAGAAATTTTTAAATTCTTGCGGATATCAAAGTGTTTTTCTCTACCGAAAATGACATGAAGATTTTTTAAATAGGTTTATTATCACATTTTTATGGCTTTCCCCAAATATGACTTAAAATTTAATTAAAATTTCAATATCTGAATTTTACGTATTCTTTGTAAATTTTAAGACTCAATTTCCTTGCCTTGTTTACCTGGCCTGGCCTGCCCTACGTACAATCCAGTTTCGGTTGAAGAACTGTTTTTATGAAATGCAAAACTTCCGTATGTTCAATAAAATCAGAGTTTAAATATTTTACAATGTCACTGCAGAAGAAGAATTGACGTACATCGGCGCAATCATTGAAAATGCGAAGAAATGAGGTGCGCATATCGTGAAAAACGAAGTCGGAAAGACTAAAAATAAAATTATACGAAAATTTAAATTTCAAACATGGCTCTTAACCGAAAATTGGTCGGGGCCAGCTGGGGTCAAGATCGGGCGGCCAAATCGGGCGCCAGATCTTATTTCAATCGGGCTGTCTGTTTAATCAAAGATCGGGCTCAGGTCCGTTTTCCACGTCTGGTCCAGATTTAGCCTGGTCTGGGCCCGGTCTGGGCCAAAGCAAAATTTTTACACAGGCTCATACGAAGTTTTATGTACTACAGTAAAGTGATAGCCAAAAAGTTTCGAATAATACCATTTCTCTGAAAATATCTCAGTTAAGTACTAATATTAAAGGGCAATTTGGTAAAATTTTAAAATTTTCGAAGACCTTATTCAGAAATTATGAATAAAAAATACGGAAAATTTCCCATTATCCACGTTTCCTGAAATGTTCACGGTATAGTTCAATAAATCGTAGAAATACTCAGTTTTTATATATTTATTCCTTGATATTATAGTTTTTTTAATTTTGATTGTATCATTGTCCATATGTGACTGAAGTTCTACAAACCAAGTATTGTTATAAAAAATATCTTATCTTAGATATGTCATATTATTATATCAGATATCTTATAATTATGCATAAGAGTGCGCTTATTATTTACTCTATTCATAGACAAATTAAACCCGGGTTAATTAAAATTGGTGCATAAAAGAAATAAAATGGCTACATTTCTGTGTGATGTTAATTTTCAATCAGCTGGGTGATAATAACTTTAAGAATGTGTTTCATCAAAATTCTAATAACCTCTTTACGCGCGTAAAAATTTCAGACATAAATTTTTCAAAATTATGTTATTCCTCCCAACATTAAATAACAAATTATAGTGTACGAGAAAACTTAATAAATAATAAGATTGATAAATTGATACCTTATAAGACAATCATACAAGTAATGATAAAATTCCTACTCTCTAAATCTGAATCAGCGATAATTATGCCACTAATTCAAATCATCGTATATACGCTGGCAAATCAGCGAAATTTAGCTGTTAATCAGTAAAATTTCACTGTTTTATCAGCGTTTATGCGCTGATTTGAATTAGAAATATACTTATCGCTGATTCATATTTAGAGAGTAGTGATCATTCTTTGACATCGAGTGCCAATAGTAGGTTTTTGTCTTAGGAAGAGTGAATTTATTATTTAGTAAAATAACCAAAATACTTCTTAAATATCTTTTTTACATTCAATTTACCACTTATTATACTCAGATAATTAGCATAGGAGATTATATTGACCCTCGAAAACAAAATTGTAAAATATTCGTTGATGGAGCAATTTTGATTTTCATTAAAACTCCACCCATAACTTTTTTACAATATTTAGATTATACGTAACGTTTTTCAAATCGTTAATAAGCCTCTTTTATTTTGAATTTCAGCCGGTAAGTGAATGAAAGTAAAAAAAACTCTTACGTTTCGAGTGAAGAAGATGAAGGGCGATCAGGAAGTTTGCACGTACTTCGGTAAGTGCACACGTAATTATCCGTAGTGTACTCGCGAGTAAGCTAAGACTTGGAAACATTCTTGATGATCGACCTCGTAATTCAGTGCGACGGCTTGAGCGTAAAGCATCATAGGAAGACTCTAAAGGGGCAGGATCGTAAATAACTTTGGCGCGAATGTGACGACCTCTTTTTCCCTCCTCTGCTTTACTTTACCTTCTTTCTCCAGGAGCTTTTCATTTTCGGAATATTTATACGTATAATATCGCCAATTAGGCGTCTCGAGTCGTTAGTCAAGTCGCCCGAGCTCTCCCTCAAACGCTTCTCTTTGCTTAACTATGCAGAACGTCTATATGTGTACAATGTTCTCCATTAGTGAATATTCATGAGGGTTAGAGTGATACACAACGCTTTTACTCTCTTAAATGCATTTTGCGTATTTGTTGGAAGCTCAAGAAAGCTCCTATATTTCTAACTTCCAGCGTTTCGTTTATCGAGCGAATGTTGAACAACAAAAAACTTCCAGCGAGAAAATTGTTAACAACAATACAAATAAGTTTTCTAGAAATGTTAGCCCAATCGAATTGATATTCAAGAAATCATTAACCTCTCAGGTTGATAGCAGCTATACGCAACTCGCGCGCGGACTGTATCGAGAGTCTCAGATCCGATTCATAATACAGTTCATTGGCGCCAAAAATAAAAACTAATCAAGTAATCAGGCAATATCAAAGTGTTATGCATAAATAAATAATATTGTATAATGTAAAATAATTTATTTACTTAATATGATGTACAATAGAATGGTTCTATTTTTGAGACAAATCTAACAAAAGTAAAGAATCTCCGACTTTCTTCAATTCAACGTATTTCAAGCTTTGAAAAATTCGCGGAATAAAAAATCCGGTGAATTTTCACTTTTTTACAGTCAATTTTAAAAATAGAACCATTCTAATGCACATAATATTAAATGAATAAATTATTTGACATTATCCAATATTATTTATTTTTCATAATACTTTCATATTAACTAATTACTTGATTATTCTTTATTTTTGGCGCCAGTGAACTTTATTGTAAATCAGATCTGAGACGCATGGTACAGATCGCGCGCGAGTCGCCTAGCTGTTGTCGACTTGAGACGTTAATAATTTCTTGAATATCAATCAGATAATGTGGTGCGGAAGAGACGCTAGTTGACACATGGGAAAGAAATTGGTTAATATGGTTCGGACATGTTGAGAGAATGAAGGATGAAGAACTAACGAAACAAGTGTATCAAGTAAAGTAAAATGGCAATGTGTAAAGTAAATGGCAGCGTGCCCAGAGGCAGACCGCGGAAAGAATGTTCAGAATGTGTGAATTATAACCTAGTTAGAACAGACATAAGAAGCCATGGAAACACGAGAGCATGCATGAAAAAATGCATGGACGTTAAAGAAGCTAGAGAAGTATGCCAGGACAGAAAAGTATGGCGGACAATAGTTAATAAAAATAGCATCAGTAGAGTGAATGAAGCCTGAAACAAAAGACTTTGTAAGGATCTTTACTTGGGGTGATTGCTAAAAAGATTGATCATAAACCTGGATCGGAGAAGTGTTGCGGAACTACCGCGTTATTTCAATAAATAAAACAAACTTTCTAGATCAATCTAAAAATTCTATAACCTCTTCTTCACACTACTCCCTTCCCCACCGAGTGAGTTTCGCCTACCCCGAAAGGACTACGGTTTAATGGTGCAATAATAATAATTTGATTAAGGCAAAATTTTCCAGAAATGTTTAAATTGTTTTTGCTCTAACAGTCAACAGATATTTTGAACTACATTCCCTAAAAATTTTATTTCAAAATCCTCAAAACTTACTGAACGACCACGAATTGAAATAAAAAACGAATTCAAACTGATTTTTCTTTAAAAAAGACAGGTTTTTGGCTTTGATTAGAAAAAAAAAGATACAACTTTTTCTGCAGGAAGATAAATACGCAATAAAATTCTGCATGTATATATAGTGTTTAAAAAATTCAAATTCGAAAATATTTTTTAAGGCCTTACCACTTCCGGTTATTCGATCCGGCGGCTCAATTTTATTTTGCAAGAAAAGCATCTAAATTATAAATATGTCAGCTTTCACAATATTTACCCTTCCCCCCTCTTTTCCTCTATTAAAAAATATTCCTATTTTTCGCCAGATTAAAAAAAACTTTCCTCTTTTCTAGTTTCTTGTTTTTCTTTATCCTATTTCCAGATCGTCCGAACGTAAATAGGGAGGATCGCTGTTTGTCACGCTTGACTGAGCAGCCCCTCCCGCGCTCCCAGCATCAAAAAACCACCGCGACATGAAGTCTCAGAAAAGCGTAAATCCAGACTGCTTATATCCAAGCTCCAGTGTATTAAATGTAGTATTCACAATTCACATTTTTTGGTCGAAACTTGAACTGCTCTATTAAGCATTTTATTGTTTGAAGATTCTACTGTTTTGTTGAAAACTTGTTTGCTTGTTTGCTGCAAATTAACTTTTTAAATGAAAATTGAACTATTTTATTTTAGGTTGAAAATTGATAGTTTTCAGTTAAACACTCAACTTTTTGGTTATAAGTTGTATTTTTATACAAAATAAGGTTTCACACATTTGTATAATTAGAATAAAACTAAAAAAAATTTTTTAAACTTCTGACTTCTTGTACATTCAAATAAGTTACGTTATCTAAGTCTGTTGGATTCGAAAAGTAATTATTTCAGAGAAATATCTACCATCTAGCCCCAGCACGTGCCCCTTTCTGCCCCAAATTGCAAGTTTCATTTATATGTAAATATTAAACATTCTTCAAAAAATGCACAGAACTCACTTATTAAAATGAAATACAACAATTAATCTTCGGAATAAGCGTTTTATAAGGCGCGGTTTTATAACGTTACTGTCTTCTTGTGCTATTTAATATGTTCAACTTTTTTCTTTTTTAGAACTGACGAATTAGTTCTACCTATTCCTCAAAAAAGAGTTTTGAAAATCATACAACTTCAGAGAAAATCGAATATCTCTTTCTTAACCATGCACCCCATCCCGCCCCGAACTCCGCTATTACTTTTTTCCGTGTAAGATTTAGTAATCGTTCGGGATCTTGTCAATTGGAGTACAACTACAATTTCCATGTGCGTTGCACAAATTGCATTTATAATCTGTATTTTCTATTTTTAAGTATGTTGTTATGTATGTATGTATGTATGTATGTTGAGTTTATTTTCCGCTCAAGTTTTGTATTTTCTGTATCAGGTAAATGTTGTAAGTTGAATAAGAATGCGGGATAAATTGTAGCGTAAAATAGCTACAAAAAACTTAACACGCGATGTTTCGTGAAAGTACTAAAATCCAGCACCTTCGCAGGATGTCGTTGATCCTGTTTGCGTGCACCACCTTCAGAATTTCGCGAAAGTGAGAATTAGATGAAGATATTCCATCCAATCGGACTCTTCGTGTTTCCACATACCTTTCTGTTGAAGAATTAAAAATTGAGATATCCCCACATTTAACACGGGTCAGAGGATTCCTATCTGTAATTCAATTTATGTCGCATTGTAGTAGAATATAAAAGTTAAAATTCAAATCTTCATCTATACTTTAGTAAAATTACAAAGATTTAAAATTTTTAACTTTCAAAGTTAAACCATTTTTAGTAATAAGCCATTATTATTATACCACAAATGATAAAATATTAATTTAAATTTTTGTTCACACGATAATTAAAAATTTTGGATTGAAAGAGTTTGAAACAGAAATTAAACCTTATCATTTCTTACTAAAAGCATTTAAAATTAAAACAATTTTTTGAAAGGAAAATATTTTTAATCAGAAGCTCTCAACATTTAAAATCTTAGACTACAATTTTAAAAATTGGACAATTTCATTAGAAAAGAGTTGAGATTGTTTCACTTATAATTAAAATTTCAAAAATCATAACAATTTCAAAACATTAAAAATTAAATATTTTTGGATTACAATGTTGCCAATTGTATTATTTAAAAATTCAAAGGAATTTAAATTATATTATTTCTAATTAAAAGCGTTTAAAATAGAATAATTGAAATTTTTAAAATTTTGAATTTAAATCAATTTCATTTTGAACCGATTAATATGTGGCAACTTGAAATTAAAGACTCAATTGATATAATTGAGTTAAAGCTTTTAAAGTTCTAGAATTTTAAGTCTTTATTACAGAACGAGAAATATAATATTAAATATGAGAAACATATCAAAAATTACTAAGGAACGTTACAAATTAAATGAATCAGAACTTAATTTAAAGTTTAAAAAATTTTTAGATAAAAAGAATTGCGGTATTAAAACTTTTTCATTCTCTTACTATTCAAAATTGCAATAATTTTAAGGAAGTTGAAGTATTTTAAAACTTATAAATTTTCCAATTGTAAATTCTACTTTTGAAAGTTCAACCATTTAAAATTCAATGCAGAATTAAAACTTATTATGCAATGGAAAAATGTAAAATTTAGCGTTTAACATGAAAATTCAGAAATCTAAAATTGTAACTATTTAAAATTGAAGAAATTTCGAATCAAACATTTATCAAGTTTAAATGCTTTATAGTATGCTATATAGTAACGTATAGGATTCTAGTGTTTTAAATTGCACAATTTAAGCCTCTCAATTGGAAATTATTATTTTTGTAATTGAAAGCTTCTAATGTGTCCCCTAAGGGTTTACATTTTTCTTGTGCCTTCTACCCTCTTCCTTTACACACCCCCCATTCACTTACTTGGTGATGGAAGAGGGTTCTAAAGTTTAAGGTGGGTTCCGAACCACTAAGAGAAACAGCCTTAATTACTTAGAGAACCTTTTTCTCTAGAGGTACAGGTCCCTTGGTAGGCTAGTGTTCATCGCATGGACCACCGAGGCTCTTCCAATCCAGAGTGCGAGGCGGGAATCGAACTCGCAAATTCGACAGAGTGGGTCCATAGCCTACGCTTTAGCCCCCACGACCATCGCCCCACTGAATTTTTTTTTTTAAATCGATGTTGAAATTCTTAATATTTTGAAAAATGTAAAAAAAAAAATAATTTTTCAATGCATGTTCTAAAATTTTCTAATTTTTAAGACTTGAATTAAAAAAAATGTTTATAATGATTTTTTTATTGTTTTGAAATCATTCTGATAGCATTTCATTCAAAATTGTGTAACTGCAAGTCCTTTAAACGAAAAATTGTGCATCAAGTCTTTCATCTTGATATTTAACCGTTTCGAATAAGACTGTTTCTAATAATAAGAAGACTAATAATCAGACTGTTTTTTAATTTTAAAAGTAAAACCAAGCAATGTAAAATATTTAAATCTAAAAATTATTTGTGATTGATTCTTAAGCTTAAATGAATTTCTAGGCTTTTTGAATTTGAATATAACTATCAAGGCTTTCAATATGAAATGAAGACAGATTTATAGTAAACTTGTCCAGATATTTTTGAAGAATTTGAAATATTGTGAAAATTGCTTTTTAATTGGAACTATCCAAATTAATGAACTCAAAGTTAAAACGTCAAGAATTGAAAATTCAACCATTTTTATTAATAATTTAAGCAATCTTAATTTAGGATTTTGAAACTAAGTCGCTAAAATAATCAATGTGCAACAAGATTTTAAAAATGTAATCATTTTAATCTGAAGTGAAAAATTAATAATTAGAAAAGCAGCGATAAAGCATTTAATTGCAAACGGAAAACATACAGGTTCAATAAAATTTTGTTAGATGTCAAACTGAAATATGCTCATAACCTGAAATAATGTCATGGCAGAAAAAGTGGCCAGACGTACACAAATCTGCGAAAAGTGAGCGGAAACATAGGATCTGCAATGTGGCAAAGTGAATCAATTAATTCATGATTTATAAGCATTAATTATAAAAATCTTGTTTTTAATAATTTTGAAATAAATCCAGTAGAGATTTGATGGTAAATGTGGTACGGGCTTTTAAAAGAACTAGAATACTAACGCGAACGAAGGTAGTAATTAACAATTGCACGGTGCAAGGCATTGCCTACGAGCATAAATTTATGCATCGGCGTTTTTCGCACATATGTGCACTCCTGGTTTTGCATATGCATGGCCCGATTGATATGAATGCATCGCTGCATACTAAACAACCCCCGGAACCGCTATCTGATCCCATTTTTATTTTCGTTGGTGCCGACATCTTGTCTTCGTGTGAACAATCTTCCTCTGCTATCAACAGAATCTTTGAGTTTATAGCAGAACGTACTTTCTATGCCAATGTAAAACTTAGATGTTTTTAGCAATCAATCATTGTAAATTAAAACAGTGATAGAAATATTATTTTAAAAAGTAAAGTCGGCATATAGGTGAATAATTATTTTGGCTACTAATAACAATTCCGTATGGTGCGTTGGAACATAAGAGTTAAAAAAAACTTTAATCATGGTCACTCATAGACAACTCCACTCGATATGGAATTTATAAGAATATATGAATAATATAATAATATTATACTCAATTGACTTCTGATTTCGATCTATTATATATGTAGATTGTTCATCTTGATAAAAAACCATGAAAGTTATGGAAAGCAAGTGTCGATTACCACGATAAAATTCGTGATTTGTATAATAATAAAGTTTCCATCTCAGTCCATCATATAAGTATTTACGCTGAAAGTATATTTTATGAGTAAAGATGCCATTATGAAAAGATTGTAATTAAGGGTAGGCCTTGAAGTGGGCGATACTGATCAGGAGTATCCAATGATGACATTGATAAATTACCATTTATTGCAAGAGTATCATGATCTGTCGTACGTGAAGGTCACATAAAGAAACGATTAAACATAGAAATTCAATACTAGAAAAATAATTAGTACTTATAAAAGGTCATTAAAAAAAATTATGGTTCTATACAGCAAAGTATCAGCATAAGAAACTAAAACTGTAATTCTCTCCTGCAAGGTTTTATATCCTATTTCCACATTGTTAACAACAATTATCCTAAATTGCACTAAAAACAATAAGTGCATCTGCACTTTAAGATAAAGAAAACTTCCGGCTTAAAAAATTAATTATTATACATTTCTCCATTTCTTTACTTTTCTGAGCAATGCCTATTTTTGACATAGTAACTTGAAACGAAACAATTATCTGTTTTTATCTATGGAAGTTCTTCTTCTCTGTTCTTGTTAAGGTACTCAAGGGAAGAGTACCTGCGTTTGTGCAAGTAAGGCCCCAGGCTCAACACTGACGACTTAACCTTTGTGACGTCAGTGGTACCTCAATGTGTCGGCGCTACGGGCGAAATGGATTTACGGTGGAATAAAGAAAGAAATATAAAGGAAATTCTCATAAAAGTACGTACATACTAAAATATTAAAAGAAAGTGAGATATTCAAAAAAGAATAAGGGAAGAAAAGAGAATTAGAAGGGGAGGATAAAGGATTTAAAGAGTTGAAAAAAGACTTTAAAAAAGCAAAAACAAAAGAGGAAGAGGGAAGAAGTATCATCCTCCCACGCGGCTTCAGACAGGCCTCGAAATTCCGAAGATAAAATCGGCCGCTTGTTCAACCGACCAATATATTCATAATGGCCCTCTTGGTCTCTCCTGTTGTCCCTTTTTCAAAATTTCGTCTCGCGTACGCTCCAAAGAAAGGCTCGTAATTCTGATTCTGAGCTATTTGTCGACTATAGTACTTTTTATGCATATTTTAAGCAGAATATAGCACGGCTTTTGCTCATGTATGAAATTTAGTCATTTGAACATGAAGTTCACGAAGAATCGATCAATTATTACATTCTCATAATTTATGATATAGAGAAGCATTAGCTTTGTTCGAAATTCCAACCCTCTATTTTGCAACTTTTTGAGACTCCCTGAAGTCGATAAACAAGATAACTCTCGAAAAGAAGAACGAATCAAATCGGGCGTTGCGAAACTTTTTTTGGTCCTAAAAATCGAACATTCAAATTTTACGTCAATCGACGTGAAATACGTAAACAAATGTTTAAGAAAGGAAGTAAAGCTTTTCAGATAACATCATATTCCGCTTTCAAAAAATTTTGATAGGAATCGGAAGATTTGTTTTATTATTATTATTATTACACCATTAAGCCGTTTCCCTTTCGGGGTAGGCGTGAGTCACTCGGTAGGGAGGGGAGTAGTGTGAGGAAGGGG
>JAAAKG020038102.1:0-19167 GCA_010014905.2 Druon quercuslanigerum
GTCATGATAAGGCCATTGCATATTATGATAAGCAGAACGAAAATTACGACTGCAAGAGCGAGGCAGTTCAGGTACATAAATTTCATCTTAAAATTTTATAAAAAAGCTGCAGCACATTTATCTGTTGGAAGATAAAATCGGATATGTCAAACGGCTGTGTGTAGGTTTCTCCTAAAAGATGTCCTCCATAACTTTAAACATCCTCGCCGTATTTATTTTCTAAATCGCCTCACTTTATTTAAATGATTTTAACCAAAAAATCATTCACTTGCACTTATGGAATATATAGGCTCAGCCACGTTCAATCCTTTACTTTTGTTGTAGAAACCTTCAGTTTCTGTCGACCCTGACAAAGACTTTAAAAATTGTAAACAAACACTGTAGCTTGTTTAATTTGGTTATCTGAGCACTCACTTCAAAATACTTAAAATAAATAGTTTATTGCCGAAGATGCACATAAAGATCATATAGCGGAGAAAACTTGCGAAAGATTTGTCATTAGCTGCGTCCAGACAAAGACTAGGAGCGAATGCTGGCTCAAAACGAACACCCCCGAACAAGTGCCGAAAAGACGCGAGCATAACCGATGGGTCATCGTTCGGCCAGTAGCGTAATATGTAAAAAGAAACAAAATTTGGAAACTAAGTACAGTTTTTCTGTTTATCATTTATACATCGAGAAATTAATCCTTAACAAATACTATAAAGTATAACCTAACTAAACTGCAGCCTATGTATTCTACAAGTGTAGGTTAATGATTTTTTGGACAAAATTAATTAAATAAAGTGAGAGTATTTAGAAAATAAAGACCGCGAGTATTTTAAAATTTATGAAAGAAATTCTTGCGATAAACCTAGACGCAGCTGTTTGCCATATATGATATATCAAGTAAATATTTTCTTCCGATAAATTTTATATTTCGTCAGAGAAATATGCTGCTGTATTTTTATCCAAGTTAAAGATGTCATTTATTCCTCATGTTCACTGTGATATTTAAAATTATTCAATCCAGCTTTATACACTTAATTATTGAATTATTTAACGCAATATATAAACGGCATTGAATTTTTTTAAATTCTTGTATTCCTTGGAACTTTAAATTTCCTGATTTCCCTGAATACTTTGTATATTATATGTTCAATTCTTAGTCCTTTTTAATTTTCCACAGATGAAAATTCACATTTTGAACATTAAAGTTGAAAAAAATTAAAGTGTTAAATGATGAAAATTAGATTGCTGAAAATCACTGATTTCACTCCTTCTTATTAATTTCTTTTTTTCTTCTTTAAATTCTTTCAATTCCTTGAATTATTTGCATTTGCTGAATTTTAAAAAATTTTTAAATATCTTAAATTCTTTGAAATTCATAGATTTTCTTCGTCACAAGGACTGTAGCATAAGGCAATAAATGGGGATTGCGGTGAATTCAAAGAATTCAGGTGTATCAGGGAATTAAAAGTAATTGATAGCATTTCAAGGAAGTTAGTTAAAGGAGTTTTAGTTATTTTAAATAATATACTTAGACGATATTATTAATCACTAAGCCCTTTGTCTCATAGGTAAAGAGAAACAAGAATGCAAAAATGACTTTTTTTTTCTTTACAGTATGCGGAAGAGTGCTTTGCTGAACATATTGGTTATTTTCTAAAAAAGGAAGAGACATGCCGTACTAAAACTAGAGAATGCATTGCAAATCACTATAGTAAGGTTTTTGGTGCAGAGAATACGTACGTACATGAGAGATTGTGAATGTATTGAGATTAAATAAACAATCTGAATAAAATACAGGTTATTTAAATGACCTGCTTGACCTGCCCCAATTTTTAATATAATACATCAATTTTTAACTAAAAAATATTTTTGACTAAAACTGGAATAACTAACTCTCAGTTTATAAAATTTATGTTTAACGCTAAAAAAGAATGGTGCTGCGGTTGTACGGAGAATATCTGGTGATGCTTAGCGGAATCATGAAATCCGCACACCGTCCAAGAAAAGAAAGAAGCGGATTAGGAGGCAAATAGATTTGAAAACGATTAGAGAAGCAACAGCAGAAAACTCAAAATACTTGTTAAAGGAAGTAAAAATAAAATTAAAACAGGAGAAGAGAATAAAATGCAATTTTATTTTGAAGAAAACAATAAAATAGATTATAAATTGGCGTTAATCAGTTAGTGAGCATGATAAATAGCAGGGTGACTGCATGTTTCTGACTTTTTAGCTTTTTTCTTAAGCAATATCTCTTTAATTTTAAAAATCACCAGTTTGATTATCAAGCCGATTTAGTTCCAAATTTTCAGCCACAACATCAAAGACTTTCGCGCGTTGATTATACCAAATAAATGATTACCAGAAGTTTCTCTAGTCGATTTGTTGACAGTTTTATTAAGAACGAACTTGAATTCGAAAGTTGATTTGTACCAATGTTTATTCCGCGCAGGAACTGACAATTTCGAAAAAATTAGGCCTAAAACTCGGTTCACACTTTCAACTTGGCCATTCACGTTAGGTGAGGCGAAGGAAATCTACACATGCTTTACATTGTTGTCAGAGAAGTAAGATTTGGATTCTTCTGAGAACAGCATGACCCACGAGCAGATACAGTAATTCTTGGTCTTTTATAATTTCTGAAATGCTCTTCTAGAGCATTTTTGGCTTCCTTCGGGTAGGTGGTCTTAATGGCATAAAGTTTTACAAATTTTGTGAATCGGTCGATTACCAACAGAACGTGCCTTTTTACTCAAATTTTCTTATTAAGTGGTGCATAGGGGTCTTTGTGAAACATGGAAGACAGAAGGTTTTCTTTCAGATGATGGTTAAAAAGGCCCTGGTTTTCGCCTGTAGTCGAAGAGAAAGCTATACATTATGGAAGGCAGACATTGATATAATGCTGAATTTGTGGATTTGGAAACCAATAATTATTGAAACTAGCATTCGACGTTCATGACATTAAGGCATTAACTTTAGTTTCGTGTCGTCATTCGGATTGTAAATACTCAGATGTTTTGAGATGCGTCTGAACAAACCTAAAAGATACGTCAATTAAATATACATGGCAAGTGATAAGCTATTTATTATTCAACTTCACAGATTCAGATAAGGTATTTTAGGCTCCTTTATGCCATACAGAGGAAAAAGTTAACAACTTATTTAATTATAAAGCGTGCAATAATTTTATTAGCTTTCTGTGCAATCCAAGTAAGTCACTCATTTAAGAATCAATATATGTTACTTGAGAAGTTCATTTATTGAATTTTCATATTAAATTATGTAAATTCGATATTTCTGACACTTGTTTTTAAAATGAAATTCGGTATTCTCCTGAATTTTCAACTGTTCTATTTTCAACTGTGAAACAATCTCTTTTTGTTAACAAAAGCAAAAAGAAATCTTCCTATTAAATTAAAAGTTTTTCTCTGAATTGTTGTTAGAATTTCCGTTGTTGTTTTAATTCAAAGAAATTTCTTTTCATTGTTTATAATTTATAATATATTTGATTTAAGTAATATAAAATATATATTTTTATGAGGCATTTTAATTTGTATCTTTTTTTATGATTAAACTGTGAATGTAGTTAAAACTGTTTATTTAGAATTGTTTATTTAGTCTGAGAAAATTAAATTGTCTTCTGATAGAAATAAAACTGATGGAAGTGGAAAAAAATGAAACCTTCAATTTCTGAAAATGGAAATCTCAGTTGGTAAAAATTGTATTGGTAATTGTGTTGGTAATTGTAAATATCAAGTGCTAAAAATTAAATTTCGAACAGTTCAATCTTCAGCTGATGAAAATTGAAGGATATTTGTGAGATAATTGATGAGATATAATAAATAATATGTTCAAACATTAAGTAACCATTTTAATTTATTGATTACTTTCTATCATTTCAGATAGTCTTCGCAAACTTGAAGGAGGATCTGGAACATTAACGAAAAAAGTGTGAATGAGCTGGATAGCATCATAGAGAGATTTGCATCAGATTTTAAGGTCAATTAATAAAAATAATATTATTTCTTGAAAGACTTGTTTCAAAAAATGAAAAAAGTCTCTAAGTGTTTTGTTCTTCTTGCTCAATAGGCTGCAACTGAGGATGGACGGAGACGAGGACTAAAAGACGATGTACTCAGATGTTGGCGAGACTTTAGAGAACTCGTTCAATATCACACATCTAAAGAATTCACTCGTTCATTAGATGATTGTTATACTAGACCTTTTGAAATTGATTATGAGGAGGTATTTCAGGTACAAACACAATAGAATTTATAATCTATTACGAATAAAATATTCCGAATTTGCCAATTCAGTTTTATATACTTACGTATTTATAATTTTATGGCCAAATTCAAATCAAATTAAAAATTTTTGAATTTTCTTATCCTTTAAAATCCTATTAACTTCCGTGAAATCTTTTCTAAAGAAGGTTTCCAATAAGAGCGCTTTCTTCAATCCATGATTAAGCAGTAGTCACACTACCGTACTTGTTTTGAATTTCACCGTATTTATTTCAAAGCTGCTCAATAAAAGTGTTCGCTGTGATTATTCAAGACTTTCTCGTTCTTTCGACGCGGAACTTTAAAGAAAAAGTAATAAAAAGTGCATTATTCTTCTATTGATCCTTGCAATCTTTTCTGATTAATTTCCGTGATTTAAACGTATATAATGAAAGTTCATGCACTGTACGAACGAGAAAAATTAAGGCTAGTCTAAACTCTCTTATTAAGAAGCTCGAAAGTATATAAATAACAAAAATGCAGATGAATTTATTTAAGCTTGTTTTTATCAACTGCAATCCTAATCAGAAGGTAAAAAAATATATTTTTTCTTTACAGTATGCGGAAAAGTGCTATGACGAACATATTAAATTAATAGTGAAAAAGAAAAAGGAATGCCCTGCTAATGCCCAAGAATGCATTCAAAAACAATTTATTGCGAAGTTTAATTCCAGAAGAGGAGCATGCAAATCACCACTGTGATTGTATTAGTGACAAATGAGCAACCTGAATAAAGTTCTGTTCGACAATTTAAAAGGCTTTCAATGATTTTCAACGAAATATGTGGTAAATTTTTTACCAAAACGAATAAATTTTCAACAACGAATATTAAGTTTATCAGAATTATTTTTAAACAAATATTACACTGGAGCTAATGCGCCTGTATGTTTCAATTATTTCATTGGCCTCATGGAATATCGCGAGTGCGAGTTCCCATGCTACCAAACTAAAATGTGATTGCCTTGTCTAAAGCTGAATGGCACCACGTTGACCAAATCCTTTAACATCCCAGACTGCCCCCCGCAGTACAGGCGGACAGGCCGGAATGACAAAGGAGGTTTCTTAACCGAAACTTAGGACACAAGGTTGAATCCCATTATATGCAGATCCCTCTCCTGCAAGCGGAGCTCTGCAGGGAGTGCTCCTTATTTCCCCGCCTTCTAAAGTGACCATAAAGGGATCACACAAAACAACCCAAACTAAGAACAATGGGAGACATGTTCCTCTACTGTTGTTTTGTAATGCAAACTTAAACTACCCAGTGTGTAGAAGCACAAATATCAATTACAGAGGAAGAGAGCTAATAGAATACCTAGCGGGCTTAAGATTGCGGGACAATACCCCCTACATTTGAGGTTAAAAACAGGAGTGAGGTTGTCGATTTGACTTTATGATCAGATGAACTGAGGAGTAAGGTAGTGGGCTGGTGAGTCCCCGATGAGGAGTTCCTCTCGGTCCTATAATTTCATCTTCTTTCGGCTAACCGTAGAAAACCCATCGGTTTCAAAGGTCAAATTCCGCACAAAATATGATAATTTTGATTAGTTAGAGCACGCCGCGGATTTTCTGTGTATGACTCTAACTACAGCATATAAAATAATTGTCCTACAACCACAATTATTTAAGACAGGAGCAGTAGAGTAGAATAAGCACACGGAGAAACTATGTAAAAGATAAGAGCGTTGTGCAAAAGGGCAAACAGAACGAAATTGCCTTCAGACTGGAACACCTACATACGCTACGATGATAGGTTCTCTCCTTTATTAGCAGATGTGTCTTTTTCTTGATCCAGTTGATGCTCTGCACTTTATAGATAGCTCCAGGTTGATTTTTTCACCCACTACCCTCATTTCAACGCTTCTTACCCCCCACCCCCACCCCGCGTAAATACTGCGGGGCTATGCATGTGTCGCATTCGGTCTTGTTTTGTTCGTTGTCGTATGGGGTCCTCCAGCTCTCTGCTGGACATTTTATGTACATTTATTATGAATAGAACGGTCATTATCTGGATTGGTACTTAATTGGTGGAAGATCATAAAATACGAGTTACGTGATTTTTATACTTTTGAAAGAAAGTTTGTGAAAAGATATTGAGGAGAGCAATTTCAGCACGATATTCGAAGAAAAATAGAATTCGGTTATTTACTCGATATAAAGATTCATCAAGAACTGAATATGAAATAAACTTATTCTTAGAAGTCAGAGAACTTAACCCTCCAATTGCAACAAGTGAGATTATTCAAAAACTGGCTAGGTATTCTAATGTAGACATTAAATATGCCATTATTGGAAAAGCGATAACAAAAATTGAACAACTGTTTGAACTGAAGGAAACCTTCGACAAAATTTTAAATGTAAACGTAGTAAAAGAAACAGAAACAAAGGAAAATTATAGATGTAGTATAATTGTAGATGTAGAGTATAACGGCTCAAAAACTACTAACTGGAGTTCCCCATGGAGTGTAGGGCAACAGCAGAGACGAGGAGGACCCCATACGACAAAGAACGCAATAAGCCCGAATGCGAGACAAGCAGAGTCTCGCAGTATTTGCGCGTGGTGACGGGGGCAGAAACGTGGAAATGAGGGTAGTGGGTGGATAAATCAACCTTGAGTTACCTAAAATGTGCAGAACATAAATTGGATCAAGAAAAGGACATACCTGTTCATGAAGACGAGAACCTATCATCATGACGTATGCAGGCTTTCTGACCTTTAAATTCTTCGGTTTTCCGACCGTTAGCTGAATAAAGATATATTATAGGACCGAGAGAAACTCCTCATCGGGGACTACTTAGCCCATTACCTTACTCCTCTGCTCATCTTAGCATAAAGTGAAATCGACAACCTCACTCCTGTTTTTAATCTAGAATGTAGGGTGTATTTTCATACAATCTTAAGCTCATTGCCCGCTTGGTATTCGATTAAATCTCTTCCTCTGTCATTGGTATTTGTGCTTCTCTACATTGTGTGGTTTAAGTTCACATTACAGCACAACATCAGAGGAATCATGCGCTCCTGCTAGTGCCGAATTAGAATTTTTAGCTTTCTGATAGGTGAGGCTCCCATAGTATTGTCTGGAAAATAAACCAAAGCAATAAACACGTCTAGTCTTTCTTCGCTCTGTCACGCAGTCTCATAATATTAACATGCATCTTGTTACCATGCGTGCCCTTTGAATTTCTTGGCGCGGCCCCTTATAGATGGTGTCCTAGCCTACAAGCTACTTATCCTTTTCCCAAATAATCGAGGTTCTTAGATTAGGGTAAGTCCTTTCTGCACCACTGATATTTTTTTGGCTTGAGCAATTAACGCGCCTTTTATTGGGTTAAAATTGATCGACATTATAGGAATTTTCGTCTCAGCCATGGAAATTCTAATTCGAGGCAACTCCGGCTTCTTTCGGTCTACCAGGTCACTTGAAAGGTAGCGCTAGCAGCTCCTAGATATGTCCGAATTTTAAAGCAGCGCGGATGCCCCAGAACGCTTATCGGATTCTCAAAGGTACCGGGAATCAGTAAGGTTGCTCTGCTGTGCTTTTGCAGACACTCCCTCCCCTTGACCTCCAACTGTATTCCTTCTTGAAGGCTAAGTGTTAAAGTCCTCTTTATTATCCACTTTGAAGACCAGATGTCTGCAGTCTTCACTGTGATCGCCCCGATCTAACGAAGATACCTTTAAAACTTGGGGCGCACTCCTCCCGGGGTAACGCGTCATTATCTTTAGAGATTTCCTTCCCAAGGCTGTCCAACTCTTGAAGAGCTAGGCAGGTTTCACGATAACTCGACGGAATGACAATTTTCATCAGAGCGTTGTCAACCATCTGCGCGAAAGTTAGGACGTGTGGATCCAGGGCCTTCTGCCGCTTCAACTCTCAGTTTAAAGGAGTTTGTCTGGAGTTGTTCCTCTTGCCTATAGAATAGGCCTAAGGAGTCGCATTATGCGAAAATGCAGCAAACGCTGCCAGATGTGGCCCCCTGTTCGCTCTAGTTTGTGAGCCCCGCTTTGTGGTCTCTTATTTCTATGTGCTCCGCTACGTTGCCGACAAAATTTTTGACATCATTATCATTTATCACTGATGCTAGCGGATTTACCCCTAAGGTGCCTTTCACATTTGGAATGGGTTCCAGAACATGTCCCTCATTGTTCTTGGTTTAGGTTGTTTTCTGTGTTCCGTTTATGGTCACACTAGAAGCTAGGGAAATAATAAACACTCCTCGCAGAGTCCCGCTTGCAGGAGATGGATCTGCATATAATGGGATTTAACCTTGTGCCCTAAGTTTCGGTTAAGAAACCTTCTTTGTGATTCCGGCCTGTCCGCCTGTACTGACGGGGGCAGTCTGGGGTGTTGAAGGATTTGGTCAATGTGGTGCCATTCAGCCCTTGACAAGGCAATCACATCGTAGTTTGGGAGCATGGGAACTCGCGCTCTCGATATTTCAGGAAACTTTGCTTTTCCCCCTGTAATTTTCTGATAAACTATTGGGCTTTGAAGCTAGTTATTTCTCTAATTGTCCAATCAAATAATTCATCATACAGGCGGATCATCGCCAGTGTTATAATTGCTTAAAAATAATTTTGATAAAATTAATATTTATTGTTGAAAATCATTTATTTTAGTAAAAATTCAACTACATATTTTGGTAAAAATCATAAATCATTCAAAGCCTCATAATTTGTCGAACAGAATTTTATTCAGGTTGCTCATTTTACCCTAATACAATCACAGTGGTATAGGTTCGCGTGCGCCTCTCCTTGGACCAAACTTTGCAATAAATTGTTTTTGAATGCATTCCTTGGCATTACTACGGCATTCCTTTTCCTTTTTCACTAATTATTTGATATGTTCGTCATAGCACTCTTCCGCATACTATAAAGAAAATGGTTATTTTTTTACCTTTTGATTAGGATTGAAGTTTATAAAAACTTATTTATATACATTCGAGCTTCTCAATAAGAGAGTTCATACAGCGCGTAAGCTTTTGTTACAAACGTTTACTGCACGGAGATTACTAAGAAAAGCCTGCAAGGATCGATAATTGAGAACAAGTACGGTAGTGGGGGCAGCGTTCAATCATGGATAAGAGAATGCGCGCTTTTTGGGAATCTTCATATTGAGAAGATTCAGGTGATTCAATGAATTAAGGATATTCGAGGATTTCAAGAAATTCAGAATTCGGAAAAACTGAAGGAATAGAAGGAGTTTAGTTATTTTAAAGAATTTCGAGAAATTAGGAAGATTCTAAAGAAGTTAAGAGAATTTTAAAGGATACGAGAATTCAAAACAATTTTTATGTTAATTGAATTTGGCCTTAAAATGTTAAATACGTACGTATATGAAGCTGAAATGGAAAATTGGAAATATTGTATTCGCAATAGATTATAAATTATCTTTTGTTTGTACCTGAAATGCCTCCTCATAATCAATTTCAAAAGGTCTAGCATAACAATCATCTAATGTACGAGTAAATTCTGCAGATATGTGATATTGAACGAGTTCTCTAAAGTCACGCCAACATTTGAGTACATCGTCTTTTAGTCCTCGTCTCCGCCCATCCTCAGTAACAGCCTATTGAGCCAGAAGAACAAAACACTTAGAGACTTTTTTTTATTTTTTGAAACAAGTCTTTTAGGAAATAATATTATTTTCATTAATTGACCTTAAAATCTGATGCAAATCTCTCTATGATGCTATCCAGCTCATTCACACTTTTTTTCGTTAATGTTCCAGATCCTCCTTCAAGTTTGCGAAGACTATCGGAAATGATAGAAAGTAATTAAAATGGCTACTTAATGTCATCAGCTGAAGATTGAACTGTTCAAAATTTAATTTTTAGGACTTGAATTTTGCAATTCACTATCTTATGCCGGAAATCAAAACTCAGTTATATTGTCAATAGTTGAAATTTTAACTTCTGAAAATTAAAGAAGATTAAAAATTGAATTTTTACCAACTGAAATTTTCATTTTCAGAAATTGAAGTTTTGATTTTGGGTAAAATCATCTAAACATAAAAAGTTTCTATTTGTAAGTGTGCTAAGTAAAATGAACACTTTTAACTACATTTACGGCTCGCTCATAATACATAAAACAAATTAAAATGCCTTATAAAAATTGTAAATATTAGAAAAACTTACGTTTAATACTAGTAACTTAAACATTTTTTGATTTTGAACGCCAGTTGTAAAAATATGATTTTCATATTACTTAAATCGAATGATTTCGTATATTGATAAGCCAGGCAAATTTTTGACTTTTCGTACTCGACGAAAATTGTTTTTAATCGAGCGCAACTTTTCATTCGGAGAAAAAGCCGAATTTCATATTAAAAACTAGTGTCACATATATCGAATTAACATAATTTAATATGAAAATTCGATAAATGAACTTTTCAAGTAACAAGCCAATAAGATTATTCCACGCTTCATAATTGAATAAGTTGTGAACTTTTCTCTCTGTGAGGCATAAATAAGCCGAGAATATTTTATCTGAATTTATAAAGTTAAATAATAAATAACTTATCTCATACCGTGTTTTATTTAATTGACGCAAGAAAAGTTGATTCCAGGAAAGATAGGAAATAATGGCCAATTATTCAAGACGTAAAGCTCAACAATAGAAGAAGCTGGTTCAATAAAGCATGATTTCCTAGAATCTTCGTTTTTCTCTCCGAGAAATAACAATTAAAACTAAAATTCTGTGTGCGTTTAAACGAGAAAATACAATTTAAAGAATTTAGACACTAAGTTTAGAAAAATTAAAAAATCATTTTTGTGTCAAAAAATTTTTTTTTATTTAACAAAATAAATCTTATTATTCGGTGAAAAATTTGAACTTTGTAATTATTCATAGTTTTTACTATGTTTTTCTATGTTCACTATGTTTGCTATGGCACGCTTGTTACTTTTCTTAGGCGATGTGCGGATTTAATAATGCCTCTTAGCGCAGTACCACACACTCCAGTCCTCTCTTAGTCTTTTCAGATTCTTTTTTTGCGTGAAACATAAATTTTGTAACTGAGAGTTAGCTATTTCAGTTTAAGTCGAAAATGCATCTTTTTCAGTTAAAAATTGATTTATTATATTAAAAATTGTCGCTTCCGGTGAAAATGGTAGAAAATAAAAGAAATATTATGGTTGAAAATTAATCTTTTTTGTAGAAAATGAATAGAAGCAGGTGAATTAAATAACATGTATTTTATTCATATTTTTTATTTAATCTTAATACATTCACAGTCGCTCATGTACATGCCTATTCCCTGCACCAAAAATCTCAGTATAGTAATTTGCAATGCATTCTCTAGTTTTAGTACGGCATGTCTCTTCCTCTTTTTCCAATAAACCAATATTGTAAGCATAGCACTCTTCCGCAAACTGTAAAGAAAAAAAATCATTTTTTCTTTCTTTTTTCTTTTTACCTTTATCATATATTCATTAAAATATTTGAACATGAAGTATTTTTATAACTCTTTATTTGTATTGGACATTATAAACTTAAATTTAAATATATTCAACTGCATTTCAGTATTTAGTGATTTTTATGTTAATTTTTTGAAATCACAGCTATGAGAAAATAGGGTTTGTGATTAATAATATCTGGTTAGTATATTAATTAAAGTAATTAAAATTCATTTAAATAACTTCCTTGAAATGCTCATGTCGAAATGCTAATTTATTGCCATACACTACAGTCCTTGAGATTAAGAAAATCTATGAAATTCAAAGAATTTAAGATATTCAAAGAAGTTAGAAAATTTAGAAATTGCAAAATATTCAAGGAATTGCTGCTTCTAGGTTTAGCGAAAAAATTTCCTCCATAAATTTTAATATACTCACGGTATTCATTTTCTAAATCGTCATACTTTATTTAAATGATTTAAACAAAAAAATAATTCACCTACACTTGTAGAATACATAGGCTGCAGTTTTGTTAGGTTATACTTTATAATATTTGTTTAGGATTATTTTCTCATTGTATAAAAGATAAACAGAAAAACCGTACTTAGTTTCAAATACTTGTTTATTTTTACTTGTTACGCTACTGGCCGAACGGTGACCCATCGGTTACGCTCGCGTGTTTTCGGTTCTTGTTCGGGGGTATTCGCTCCGAGCCGGCATTTGCTCCTATTCTTTGTCTGGAAGCAGCTAATGACAAATGTTTCGCAACTTTTCTCCGCTAAAAGATCTTAATGTGCATCTTTGGCAATAAACTATTTATTTCAAGTATTTTAAAGTGGGTGCTCAGGTAACCAAACCAACCGCTAATAGTAAAGACAGTGTTTGTTTACAATTTTTAAAGTCTTCGTCGCGGTCGAAAGAAACTAAAGATTTGTTCAACAAAAGTAAAGGACTGAATTTGGCTGAGTCTGTGAATTCTGTAAGTGTAGGTAAATGATTTTTTTTGTTAAAATCATATAAATAAAGTGAGACGATTTGAAAAATGAATACCGCGAGGATTTTCAAAGTTATGGAGGACATATTTTCATAGAAACCTAGACGCTCTGCAGCGTTTTTATAAAATTTAAAGATGAAATTTATTTCTGGGGTTTACTGTGATTGTTTTCGTAATGCATTAAAAATTATATTTTGCATGTACCTGTAATGCCTCACTCTTGAAGTCGTAATTTCTGTTCTGCTCATAATAAGCTGCAATGGCCTTATCATGACAAGTTTTGTATTCAGGCAATTTAGAAGCATGATATTTTTCGAGTGCAAGAAAGTCATTCCAACATTTCTTTACTTCTTTTCTTGATCCTCCATAGACTGCATCATTAATGGCAAACTAGTGAGCAAGAAGAAGAAAATAATTACGGAGATTTTTTAATTTCACAATTTTTTAAATCAAACAAATGTTCCAAAAAATAAAATTGTTTCCACTAACTGACCTGAATGTCCGAACGTAATTTATCCACGATGCCCTTCACTCGCGCCATACTTGTTTCTTTTAATTTTTTGACATCCTCCTCAATGGTTGCAAAGACTGTCTGCAATGATAAAAATGATTAAATAAAAATGATAAGATGCTAATAAAGCTTGGAATCTTTTAATCTTATCAATTCGATAAAATATTTTTCTATTTTTGTCAGCTGAATATTTGAAATGTGTAAAATGTCATTTTCATTACTACAATTAATTAAGTTACTACCACTTTCAGCAGTTAAAAAGACAATTTTCAGAAAATGTGTATTATCGTCAAAGGTAGATAGCATCGATCAGTGCAAATATCAATCCACAATTAGTAAAATTAGAAATAAAAACTATCCATTTAGTTAACTCTTTAAATAACTGAAAATACTTATCGTCATTTCTGAGTAGATGTAAAAAAATTTTTTTAAAAATTAAATTACGTTTTTGAAAAAGATCTACCCACTTCGCTCCACTTGAAATCGAACTACAGAACTTTTATAGTCCTTATAATCCTTTTTTTATAAATATACGCCATCTTAAGCCAGGTTTGCATTTATGATACGAGTAATTTAAAGGAATCTGTGTTATCATCAGAGGTAGGTACCATCGATCAGTGTAGAAGTAATTCCAGTGTCAGTGAAAATAGACATTAAGGCTACTGATCAATTAAACTTTTTATATAACAGAAAACACGTATCGCTATTCTGACTACATGAAAAATAAATTTTAAAAAAATTTAACTAAAGTTTAAAAAAAAAGATCTACTCTTTTCGCTCCACTGGAAATCGAATTGCAGAACTTTTATGGTATTATTCCTAGTGCAGCTAACTAAGTAAACTTTTTTCAAAAACATTTAATTCGAAGTTAATTTCAATAATGTTTTTTATTTTCAATGTCACGGATTGTGGAATGACATCTGCACTGATTGATGCTTACTACCTCTGACGATAATAAAGATGCCTTTAAATTACTCGTATCATAAATTTAAAACCTGGCTTGAGATATCGTATATTTCAAAAAAAGGATTTTTTTCTCGATCTCTCTAATAGGTTAATTAGAAAAGCATCAAACGGAAAGCGGAAATTCTGTGGTTCCATTCCAAGAAGAGCGAGGTGAGTAGATTTTTTTTTAGAAAAATTTTCTTTGTTTCCATAGCTGTTAGAAAATAACGATATTTACAAAGAAATCTTCTAGACTGTTCATTTTTCAATAAAAAAGTATCTAGATTATCCAGTGTACTAATTTTCTGTAAAATTGTTGAAAAACCTATACTTAAGATTAATAACAATCCTTATTATTCATAAACTCTCTCGTCTAATTTTTATATTTATATTCTAATTCTTATATTACACATCTGCGTTTTTATTTTTTGAGTCAAAGAAACTTTACTTTTTAACTGAGACTTAATGGATTTTTTTATAAGAAAGAAAACATTTTAAATTATAATTAAAATTTTTGATTCAAAAAAGAAAAAATTTTTTAAACTCAAGAAATTTTATTCAAATCTAAAAATTATTTTTCTGATTTAAAATCTCTTACAAACACACCCAAAAACTGTATGGAAATTTACGAAAGAATTATAAGTTTTATGTAAATATACGTCTCCGGCAACGATCCGGAAAAATAAGTTTCATCACACAAATTCTGTTTAACATTAGCAATTTAACATTGAGAATTTGAATTATCATTTTTTATTTTTGAAAATAGGTTAAGCTAACTTCTGGATCCTGTTCTTAATTATTTTAGGTTTGAAATGTTTAATAAAAAATTCTAAAATGTTGAAAAACTTGCATATAAAATTAATAACTGAAACATTGTTTGAATTTGTAGCACTAAATTTAAAATCGTCGAATTGCGAAAATTTGAATTATATATTATTAGAATCGAAACATTTTATATATTGATAAGCCAGACACAATTTTATTCTTTCTCGTACTTCTTGACCATTCTTTTTGATAAAAGAAGAATTTTTATAAAAAAAAAACGTTCTTCTAAACCAAATAAACTTCTTTGCAACAAAAGGGTTTAAAAAAATTTTCTTCGTATTGAAGAATTTTTCCATTGATTACGAGCCAATGAATATTTTGTTATTCTTCAAAATAAATTAAATTCAGCTTTAAATATACGATAAAGTTTATACAGAAAATAAATGCTTTAGGAATACAGAGCAAATATCTTAAAAATAATTATTTTAAACGTATGATTTGTTCAAGTATTTGTAACCAGAAGACTATTTTTAAATAGCGACTAAACGGCTTGTTTAACAGTTAAATATGAAATTATTAAAAATAAAAAAAATAGAATTTTGTATTAAAAAAGTTTTAAAAATGTTAAATTTACATGACTTTACATTAAATTATATGGCCATATGGCTTAGGAATTTAAATAAATAAATAATTAACATTAAATATTACTTCGGCGGCACAGAGAGCCAATAAGAAGATTGCCCGCTTCATGAATAAATAAATTGTTAACTTTTTTTCACTTTCTAGCAAAAATGAACCAAAAATAATTTATTTTAATCAGGGAAGTCGAATACTGAATGACTTGTCGCGTAGAATGTTCATTTAATTGACCCAAAAAATCATTTGAAAAAACATGACAAATAGTGGCAAACTCATCGTGATTTGAAGCCTCGGCGAATGTGGCAATCAGACTCAGAGAAATCTTGAAAAATAAAGTTTTCAACACTGTATACTTTTTTGAAAAATAAAATATTCGAAATTGAATATATTTGATCATAATTAAAATAAGTAAATATTCAAGCAATGATAAAAAAACATTAACAGATCTGCTTTTCCATTAGAATATATATTTTCGAATAATTGAATTATATTGATAAAATAATTTTTTTAGAAGCAAACTCTGTTTAACGATATAGTCAAATTCTGAACAAACAACATGCACCTTTAGGCAAGAAAAATTTTCAGTTAAGAATAAATAAAAAATAAACCAAATTGTTGAATTTATTATTCATTAATCGATTGTTTGCAAAACAGCATAATCTTTGACTTAATAATATTAATTTTTAGGAACAAAGTTTATTTTCAACTGGAATATTAATTTTTTGTACTAAAATAGTTCAATTTTCGACTAAAAAAATGCGCTTTTAGGAGAATCTATGAATTTTCTACTAAATAGTTATAGTTATAGTTAAAGTTAAAATGTAAAGTAGGATTTTCTATAAAAAAGCAACTATTATAAATAAATGCACTTATAACAAATTTTTAGACAAAGATAATTTTTCTTTTCTACAGAGGCATTTCCTTTCACCTGAAGAATATTATCTTAATATAAAAGATTGTCTGCAGTGGATTGGGTTAGTTGAAAATTAATCTTTTCGGATAAAGAATTCTTTATTTGGTGAAAAATATAACTATTTTGTTAAACACTTACTTTTTTGTGTTAAGAATTAATATTTTTAACTGAAATTTCACTATTCCAGGTATAGTTGAAAATTGATCTGTTTGGTCGCAAGCGATTGGAAGAAGATTAACTTAACAAACTGAACTTTATTTAGTATTGAACTTTATAAACTCAAATTCAAATAAACTCACCTACATTTTTTATTTAGTAATCTAAATCTTAATTTTTTAGAATTGCAGCAATGCCAAAACAGATTTAGTCATTAATACTCGTTGCTCCAGTATATTATTTAAACTAATTAGAATTCCTTTAGCTTGCTAGAAATCTCATTTAATTTTTTGCATTCTTTAAATCCGATGCATTTTTTTAGACCTTGCAATAGTTTAGGATGCTTTTGAAGTCTTTCCAATAATTTTTAATTCTTTTCAATTGATCGAAATGTTCTGAATTGTCCTGAATTTCCTGATGCATTCTTCTTATAATTCAGAAAATCTATTTAATTCAGCAAATGCAGAATATTCAAGGAATTTAGAGACTTTAAAGAAGAAAAAAGTAAAAAACACTGGTTGGTAAATATGTTCTATTTTATCGGTAACAACTTCTGTGTTGTTAACTGGATTTTTTTTATGTGGCGATAGGTGGCGCAAGAGCTGGATTTTTGGATTTAGAACTTGCCTCATGCACACTGGATGCAAAGTGGTCATAACCTAAAATCTCAACTCCATTGTAAATAATTTGGTGGTAAATTCAAATTTTGATAGATCAGAATATAAAATTTTAATATTTTGATACCTTGTGAAACCTTCATTTTTAAACTACTTTTTTATTCAGTAGCTTTCCGGTGAGCGTTAAGAAATCTCAACCAGTCTAAGATGTTCTATTTCATATTTTTATGAAAATGAGTACACACGGGAAGAGAAGTGAAGAATTTTTTGTCTTACTTTCTTTGTATAGAAGTTTCACAATTTTATTTTATAAAAATCTAAATAGATCCCACTCACTTTAATCGAACAAGTCTTATTTTATATTTATGAAAATATATCTATATTTCTAAACCTAGGAAAATGAACGTCCCTATTTATTCTATTCTCTACTTTTTACTTTAATCAAGGAACTTCCTTTTTTAGAACTCGATTAAGCAGGTTATATACTTGAATTCGAAGGTGGGACCTTCTAATCTGTTCAACACCGCTGCAGGTAAAGTTAAATTTAGAGCTTGAGTTTTTAGTTCAAACTCTCAATTTAAAGTTGCTCGTTTTAGTTCTTTCTTTAATTATTTTCCTTCACCGCAGTAATTTGGTACATACTTACAAGCTCTTTTTTTCTATTTATTTTTCACAGATAATCTTTCTATTCAGATTTCTTATACAAAATATTTTCTCCTATGTTCTCTCTCGCTTGCTCCCCCCCCATCTCTCTCTCTCTCTCTCTCTCCCTCTCTCTAATGGAGTCTAAGCTCAAGGTATCTCGCCTCTTTCTAAAATGTACTCGATGAGAAGCGGAGGGCCTAGGTGATTCTCGTATTTGTTTTGAAATTTCGAAGAATGTACCTTCTAGTCCTTTTGCACGTACTAGAATCTAAGAGTTGAGCGAAACGCGGCGTCAGGCGTTGGAATCCTTGGCTTGCCTCAAGAACACTCTTGATCCCTCTCGCTCGCACTGCGAGTTCCCTAATACCAATTTGGACACAGCATCCTCTTTTTATATCTTCGCGAAGTCGCTGATGCTTTGGATTCCGTGGGTGGGGGCCTCTGCGACTGCGCGCTTTCTTACGCCTAAATTCTGTGGTCAATTCGCGGTCCTGTGCGCCTGGTTGCTCTATTAAAAGGGGCCTACTTGAGGAGCTTACACTTGTCAATGCGTTTTTTGTATTATAAGTATATTCACATGAATAAATAACTAATATTCAACCGTGCAAATATGGTAAATGACAAAAATATTATTTTGTTATTTATTATATGCACGAAATAATAAGAGGAACACACAGTACTCATTCGCTTGGAGCGGAAAATTGTGGAAACCTTTTTTCGGATGATTTGGGAGATAAACAGGTAAGCATTTTCGCTCTTGTAATATTTTCTCGTACGAGGAGCAATTATTTATATACAGCCTTATAAACAATGTATTTGTTAGAGATTCGAAATTTTCGGCAAACTATTTTATTTTCTTGATTTCAAATGTATGAATAATCAGGAATATGGAATCTACAAAAAAATAAATAAACATTTTTTTCTAAATCAAAATAAATATTATTTGTAGCTTCCGACAATAATTCCGCCAGTTTTTCTCATAAAATGACGTTTTCGTACTTCGTCTCTTTTCATTTATCTTTCCAATTAGCCATGAAATATAAATAAAAAATTATTCTTTTTAAATTCATCCCCGAAATTCATCCCCGTCAGTAATTATTATTTTATATATATTATAAATAAAGGCACTGAAATTTTTTTTTCACTCTTGCAAAGTTTTTCTAGGGATTTAGGAGCAGCGCCTGCGAAATAAAACCAACCTAATAACTTTAATTTTAAACCAACCCCCCCCCCCCCCCCCCAGCCACACAAACATCCCCCCCAAAACCCATAATACAAATATTCCCATTTTTAAAACTTATTTAATATTTACTTTT